>CM061532.1:196934009-196984440 GCA_030545055.2 Neoaliturus tenellus
GTCAGGGCTACGCCCCACAGGCTTTCAAAGTTCCAATGTTAATCTTATCATACCCAAAAAACACAAAGTGTTGAGGGGTTGCCAAGTCCTAAAAATGTATGATATCAAAATTTCTTTCAAGTCAATGACATTGGTTTTAGAATAGCTACTCAACAAATTGATTTGATCTTTTAATGCTTGGTGAACATTCTGTAAACCATTATTATTTTATTTTGGGACCGTACTTGGCCAGCAGATGTACGTTTTTATCATTGAACCAAATGTAAACTCAATATTTTCCCATTAATCGTAATATTTGTAAATCGACCCCATTTGTAAAAGGTCTAACTTTTTTTATACATCTGCTGGCCAAGAACGGTCCCAAAATAAAATAATAATGGTTTAAAGAATGTTTACCAAGCATTAAAAGATCAAATCAATTTGTTGAGTAGCTATTCTAAAACCAATGTCATTGACTTGGAAGAAATTTTGATATCATACATTTTTAGGACTTGGCAACCCCTCAACACTTTGTGTTTTTTGGGTATGATATCATTATTTTTTTATCATATTTGGGTTTTAGCAATACAATTTTTAAGTAGGAATAGTTTTAATTAAAAGTTTTAAAGTTAAACAGAACACTATGTCTTCGTTTGTTTGATTTTTACACAGGAGGTAGAAATGTGTTAGGAACACTGCAGTTGTTTATAGGATCGAATTTAGCTATTTAACTGCATTGAGAGATTGAAATACTAATGTATGGACCTATGCTGATACCCATGATTCGTAACGGAAGTGACAGGAGTTATCAATTTGAAGGTCTCTTTAGTTTAGGTTACCCGCCTCCGAATTCCGTTTTACGATCAAGATATATAGGAATAAAACAAAATGTTGTTAAAGGCATATACGTTTGTGCAGTGTTGATGTACCAACTTTTATTGCTTCATCTGTAGTGTTAAAAAATGTACGGTACTTGTATACTCCCTAAGTAATGCTGCAATTTAAATTTTCAAACTACATTCAATACATTACAAATTTGAGTAAAGAAGACCTAAGAATAACTACAAGTAGGCATCACGAAAATGCGAGAATGAATTTAAAACAGTGTTGCCGATTTGTGCCGACCTATCCAGCTGTAGGCATCTGGAATCTTAATTAGGAAAACATGAAAACAAAGTAGATATAAAAGGATGGTTCTGAAACACCCTCGTAGTTTTTTTTGACCGCTTTCAGCTTCAAATTGACCGGTTTTTGACCGGATTCTGGCCGGTTTTGGCCAAATATCAGCCCATTTCAGGGCATTTTTTGGGATTTCAGACAGTGATTTCAAGGAGCATTTTAAATATAATCCGGGGAACTACGAGATGCCCTCTTAAGTTAACCATAACTTTTAAATGAAAAGCGGCAGACTCCCCAAACTGCAATCCCACCCGAAGCGATAAATCGCAGTTGCATTGTTAACCTCAATCGAATGCACATCCGCTCGATCACATCAGACTTGATAAACACCGCGCCGCCAGCCACCAACAAGTCCGCTGGTCTAGGCGCTAACGTAACAGCGCACCACCCGACCGGCCCAGGTTCAAATCACGCCGCGGCCGGAGAATCTTTTTGAGAACGCCAAATCCACAACTAACGTATACATACGTTTTCTATATATATATATACATTTTATATAAATATTTTTATTCTATATAAATTTATAAATATTTATATAAATATTTTTATTCTATATAAATTTATAAATATTTATATAAATATTTTTATTGTATATAAATTTATAAATATTTATATAAATATTTTATTATATATAAATTTATAAATATTTATATAAATATTTTTCCTATAAATATTTATATATAAATATGCTAGGGTTAATAAAATGATTTAAATAGGTGCAATTATTATCAAATACATTTATGCCTTTATGAGCAGCGGCCACTCCACATCGCGTTGCCATAGTGTCGCAACGCGGCAGTTGGCCACTGCTAGGGATTTAAATAGATTAAAATGATTTAAATAGGCGCAATTATTATCAAATACATTTATACCTTTATGAGCTGCGGCCCCGTGAAAATCGTATATCCGCTGGGGTAGCAAATTGCAACCCCCGTGCTTTTTCGGTGAATTTCATTTGTCCAGTTTATTAATATTATTAAAATAATAAATTTTGGTATGGATATATACACAATTATTATCAAATGCATTTATGCCTTTATAAGTTGCGGCCCCGTGAAAATCGTATTGTTTTGCATATCTGAGGGGGGGCTGTAAATCGCGGCCCCCCGGATGATGGATAGGTACAATTATTATCAAATGCATTTATGGCTTTCTAAGCTGTGGCCCCGTGAAAATCGTATTGTTTTGTACATCTGCATTTATGCCTTTATAAGTTGCGTCCCCGTGAAAATCGTATTGTTTTGCATATCTGAGGGGGGGCTGTAAATCGCGGCCCCCCGGTCGATATTAAAATAATATATCTTTCCTATGGATGTATACAATTCTTATCACATTCATTTATGCCTTTTTAAGAAGTTTAGTTGGCTCAAATATTAAAAATGTCAACACTCTCAATGTTAAAATATTTTCATTTGACAGCTGATTAAAAGGCCGGCTGCTTGACCCGAGCTGATAACGTTAACCCAGCCTTGCGGCAATATGAAGTTTGTAATCAGCGGCTCCCAATATGAATGCCATTTGGTCCAGTGGTCAGCATTGTGTTTTTGCGTGCCATAGAGCCTGGTTCGAATCTCGATGTAGTTTGAGTAACTTTTTATTATAGTGTTGTAATCTCTTATTTTAAAATTAATTTTTTATATAATTGCTGCTTGTATTAGATTTATAAAAAATCAATAAATAAGAAATTACATGCTCATAAACTGATTCTTAACGTAGTAAAACAAAATGGAAAATATCATTGATGTAATACACAACAAATTTAAATTTAATAATAAAGAGGTTTTAATAATATTTGATGAAAACAACAATGCCTGGTTCAAAGCCAAGGATGTCGCCACCATCCTTGGATACGAAAGACAAAGAGATGCGATCAACAAACATGTTAGAGATAAATATAAAATCACATATGAAAATCTTATTATTCAAGGGGGCGGGGATTTGCAGCCCCCCTCAATTGAGCAAAAACATACTATTTATATAAATGAACCAGGTCTTTATTCCTTGATTTTAAGATCAAAACTACCTTCAGCTATATCTTTTCAGGATTGGGTGTACGAAGATGTACTTCCCAGGATTCGAAAATATGGGGAATACAAACTGAAAAGAAAAATTTTTGAGCTTGAGGAAACTATAAATCAAAAACAAAAAAGGATAGAACAATTGGAAGAACGTGTGGCTGTGATGCCAGAGAACGATGATTTAAAACACATATTTTGTGTTTTGATGACAAGCTTAGATGATGAAAAAAGCGCTATAAATGCCTGAGGACGCAAAAAAGACGATTTAAGAGATCGCTGGAAGAAGCGATGATGGATAACAATGATATGTATATAGTAGTTTATGAACAAGAATACGTGGCGAACGGTATAAACATTTTAAATTGTGTAAAAGAAAAGATGAAAGAAAAAAATTTGTACTACGAATCCCACAATAATATCATAGATACAAAATATGATTTTATACAAATGGTGGAGGAAATTTTACATCAAGAATAGTATCTTTTATTTAATTATAAAAATAAATAGAAGATATGAATGATTGATGTGTAGCAACTTTGAAAAGCGTTTTTTATTTTTAAAAGAATTTTCATTCTTCTATATTTTTTGTTAATTTTCAAATAGCATTTCTTTTACTTAGTGATGGATATAGTTTCTTATCATAAAGAGACATTTGAAAATAATTTGTTGCCCATCCCACTACGCTGTCTGATAGTGGGTTCTTCGGGCTGTGGTAAAACCAATTTGCTGCTCAACTTCATTTACAATAAGAATGGTATCATATTTAAAAACCTGTATGTTTTCAGCAAATCTATTGAACAACCGGCATATGTAGAGTTAAGAAAAACCTATGCGGATATCGAGAAAGAACATAAGAAGAGAATTGCATTTTTTTTTCAATAACTGTGATGAGCTACCCACGCTGGATGAGTGCAAGAGTAACTCGCTTGTGGTGTTTGACGATTGTTTGATGGAAGACCAGAAGAGTATTAAAGATTATTTCATCAGGGGCAGGCATAAAAAAATATCATGTGTCTATCTAAGTCAAAGTTACGGAAAGGTAGACATGCAGGTTATACGTAATAATATTAATTTTCTATGTATCTTCAGACAGAATAAACACTATACCAAACGGATATATGATGATTTCGTTGGATCGGACATGTCTTTTGATAAATTTGAAAATATATGTAAAATATGTTGGAGCGAATCTCACGGATTTCTGGCTATAAATGTATTAAAGAAGGCTCACAGCGGAAAATATATGTGTAATATAAAAAATGTAATATTTCCATAAATCAGTATTTAGATAATTCCAACATTTATAAACATCAATATTATAATATAAAAACTATTAAAGAAAAGTGTATTGTTGTAAATATTTCAAATATATAATTCATTTTCAATATGTGTTTTATTCATATTATTCCTGATAACATATTTTTCTATTAAGGGTATTGTACTTTTCATTAGTGTAAAATTTATGTGACGACTAATATTAGTATTAATTAGGCCCCTTTGGTGAGAGACTTGCCGGGGTGTGTAGTGAAGGGTATGCTGGTGGTGGGAACATACGATGTCATACAGATTCAAGAGAACGGATTTATGACTTTTGGAATGGAAATCGTTTCAAAAGCATGGATTGGTGACTTCGGAATTTTTTAACTTTTTAAAATATTTTTATAAAACTAATAAATTAAAAATTAGCCCTGGGCCAGTAGCAGTGATTATCACATACATATACTAAAACACTTTGTTGGTAAATTATTTTTTACAAATTTATATTTATTTTCACTTTTAAAATATTTTTATAGGAAGGCTAGTAATAAAAAAAATAAAAACCCCCGCCGCCCCCGCCCAGTATTAGCAACACTAATGTGCTAGGGACCGCCCCCCGCGGATCTCTCTCTTTGGTCAGCTTCTACATGCACTAGGGACTGTAAAATGTGTCAGGTGTAGGTGCGCGGGCCGGTCGCGGCCGCGGAGAACTAGTCTCCCGGACCGCACAGCCCGGCCGCGCGCTAGGGTAAAATCCTTTTTACTCCCCCTTATCCCAACTATTCTATGGTGGTTGTCAGGCAGGGTCTACACGGCGTTCTCTTCCCCCATATATATTACAACCACCGTATATGAAAATGCAGGCTAGCTCCAAAGTTAGGCAGGCCACCCCCACACACACTCGCGGCGTCGCGTAGGAGCCCCCCAACCCCCATCTTATCTTAGCTACAACCGTAGGCAGGGCATCACACACTACACGCCTCCCAATTTTTGCACACCATAGGGACTCTCTACTGGTGGAACCGAGATCTGTGCCACCGGCCGACCAGTACTGCTCCAAGTGGGTGTTCACTGAACACTCCGGATGTCAGTCCCGAGCCACGGCACCTACTGGCCCACCGCCGGGTTCTCTGTCCAATTAAATTGACGTACTTTTTCATAGAACACACACACTGAAAACACTCGTAGGGTTGTGATTTTTGGCTTTCTGTAATAAGTTAAACTTCCACCCCTATATTCCCTAAAAATTATTAAAAATCTAAACAGCTTAGCTAGTACCGAAATTCAGGGACTAAAAAACTGCATCTCACCTCGTAAAAAAAAACAGGAGGAACACTCAGGTATGGGAGTCGCTTCCCAAAAAAACAAATATACCAGCTTCGTGCTTCTCTGCTATACCCAACCGGGAATGTGGGTTTTAGGCTTATCGTGCTGCAGCCCCAGTATATAAGTTTTTCGCGCGACCGGCGTCAGCCTGCAACTGCCGGACGCCCGTAAGTGACCGACGGGGCCAGTATATAAGTTTTTGTCGCGAAAAACGAAGAAACCGGTGTTGAACATCGAAAACGGGCCAAAATGGATTTCGAGGGTCTGGGAAAAAAAAAATTTTTCAACTATTCTATGGTGGTTGTCAGGCAGGGTCTACACGGCGTTCTCTTCCCCCATATATATTACAACCACCCAACCAGTTATATATATATATATATATATATATATATATATATATTTATATATTTATATACTCCCCCCCTTCCTTGTTTATAAATACTTGTATTATTCAGCAGGATACAGGTGATAAATAATTTATTTAATCAAACAATCTTTTTATATTAAAAAAAGAAAAAAAAGAAAAAAAAAACGTATTTAAATCATCATTTGTATATATTCTTTTTTAATATCATAAGTGAACATGGTCTGTGATACTACGACGACATAGGCTGTAGTGCCTTTATCAGCAATAGGGTTAGAAACTGCATTTGTAAAATCCAATTCGATCTGAATATCGTTTCTTTTTCTTTCCGCTGAAAACGGATGGAGATGGGTGTCTATCACCATTAATGGGTATTTGGTGACGAAATCGTTTATATTCAGATATACATCATCATTTTTAAACATAACTTGTCTTATTGAACAGTAGCTATCGTATAACAGCCGGTATTTTTTATCCGTGATATTCAGATTCTGCTGCTCTTGCGGGTACCGTTGTCCATTTATTTTAACATGAAAATTCTTTATATTCACGCTGTCAAACTGGCTGGGGTCTTTTGTCTGATCATTCTTACGACTTGTCTGTAAAGCGATTATCACGAAAACCGGATTTAGTATGTTCCGGTAAAGATTTGTTATGTCAAACGTGTAAGTTGACCCAAACACACCGAATTTCTCAATGCAATCCCAGCGGAAATATTCATATACTAATTCCCCCTTCTCACTCAATTTTTTAAGTCCATCAATGAGCACAGCTTTCTTAGCCGGATCATAATCTACAAGGGGTACTTTTAACACAAAACTAGTAATTTTAATTTTTCCTTCCGCGGCATTCACGGCACTTGTACCGGTTCCCTCAGTCCAGCGGTAGATGGCATCATCGTCTTCCGCGCGAGTAAATATTATTTCAAATCCCCCCTTATACATTGGATACTTCAGACTGTCAAAGAAGCCCAGTCCTAGGTGGGCCAGCGTTCCCAGCGCTTCAAACTTACCGCCTCCTTTTTCGTAAACAGATTTGAATCCGCTGCTGTAGTAAGTGTTTTCCTCCGATTTGCTATATGTGGTTAAACCTTTAATTGTGCTTGCAATACCGACTTTATCCACAGAATCTATAACTTGATTGTGTTTTTTCAATTCAATACTCTTGAACAGGTAGGCCGCGAAGTTGTCCACGAGCTTTATGGGGTCTGTACTAGTGTATTCGGCACTGTTTGTTTTTTTTACCACTTCGCCTTGGATGTGAAATAATATTCTATTATTATAAAATGAATCTCCATGATCCAGTTTGAATGTTGTAAAATTGTTTGGCGAATTAAAGTGTAAATCAGATACCGGCAGAACCGTCACATATTCGCATCTTGCTATTTTATCCGAAGCTTCTTCGTAATATTTCTCCATTCCTAATATAGGTTTTACGGTTTTCTGTTTAGAAATAAAAAAATATGAAATATTAATTAAAGAGCAAAAAAATAAAACATATATTTTAAATCATTATTAGTAAAATAGACTAATTGAACAGTTTTGTGTTTTTATACAAATTCAAACATCTCAACCCAAAATTGATATTTCGAAAAACTTTTTTATCAGAATAGCTTATTCCATCCCCTTTGATATTTTTTAACACATTTAAACATCGTGCTACATAGTCGAGACCCCGTGGCTGAGAGATAAGTTTTTCCATTCTATCATGTATAAACTTTATGATGGCAATTTTTTCATTGTTAAAAGCATTATTGCCGGCCTCCTCTTCAGCTTGTATAAACTTTAATCTCTCAATCAGTTTATCATCATCATCGATGTACTTGTACTCGACGGGAGCGTGTGAATCTACCAGTAATCCACTGCCCGTCGACTGTTTACGTTCTTTCCATATCTCACTGATCAAATTCGTCCATTTCCAAGACTGACTGGACCTGGGGCGTTTCGACTTCGGATCATTGTTCTGATACATTGCGTCGGTTTTCATCAGTATGTCTTTGTAATTATCAAAGTCCTGAGCAGTGAAAGCACCCACACTTATGAGCTTCTCTCTCGTCGTAGCGCCCACAGCATCTATAGATGAGACGCCCCCGATTTCTGCTTTTGTTAACAAACTCCACAATCCTGGTGTGGCAGCATATCTGTCGCCAGTGCTGTCCAGTATGATATCATTATTTTCAATCGTAATGGTCCTAGATCCGACGGCTAGCTTGTTCGCGTTGAAATCATAGCGAATACCAAAAGTTCTATCTTTGCCGGAAGCGAGGTATTCCTTCGCAATATCACCGATATCTTGGCTTTCTGTAAATTCACGGATGGAACGGTTCATCCTGTCCTCCTCTGGCAATTCTATTTCCGACGGCATAGGTGGTGGAGGGGGAGGTTCAAACACCGGGTCTTCATCTTCACTGCTGCGAGGTAAAGGTATCGTTCGCATTTCCATCAATACTTTACGACCCGGTGTACTCGAGGCGCGGGGTCTAAAAATTCCGGGTAATGTGGGTTTTCGATGTATAATTTTAGATACAGACGGATGTTGCAACGGTGATGTTTCAGTTTCTGTTTTATTAAAAGTTTGCTCTTTGATCGCTTTGACAACTGGTTCCTGTTGTTTTTCGATTTCGCGTTTCTCTTTGACTTCACGAACCTTAAAAGTTTCAGATTCATCAATTAGTCTGTCCTGCAATTCGTCCAATTTCTTTGCCTCCCGCACGGTTAACGGTTTATATTCAGATAAAGGTATGAATGGAATCCGGGGTTTGTATTCAATGGGTATAGCCGGATGTTTGCGGAACAACGCCGTCCGTTCTGCAGTCTGTGCTTTTTGAATCAGCCTGTCCTCCGCAAGCCATTTATCTTGAAGTTTTTCAATATTTTTTGCCTCCCCCACGGTCATCTCATCTGGAAACATCTTATCAGCTAACTTGTGTTTTTTAACTAACGTTTTGATGATCTCTCCGTTGTTTTTTCTCTTCATCTCTAGTAAAGAAACTTGTTTTTTCATTTTGTAATTTTTTAGCAGGCAATCTAAATATAAAAATGATAAATATTGACACAGAAATTCTGAGTTAAATAAAAAAACGTTCAACAACGGTATTAATAAAAAAATAACGTTTATGTATCGATTTTGAAAAACGTTCAACAACGTTATTAATAAAAAATAACGTTTATGTGTCGATTTTTTAAAACGTTTGCAGACATATAACATTAAAAATAACGTTTATATTCAGAAATAAAATGTTAGTAAATAAGCAATAAAAAAATTAATATCAACTTATTTAACAACAAACAAACAGTTTTATATTTATTCTAGTAAAATGTTGCTTTTCAAATATAATTTAGCTTCAATATCCCGTGGTATCTTATAGTGTCCCCACGGGAGACTGGTAATTCCATCTTCTAAGATATACCGCTTATCATCACTCACAGACAATACTTTTTTATACATCTCGATGCTGTACAACTCGTGACCATGGCTTCTTATGGTGTTTATAGATTTGTATAGTTCTTTCTGTTCAAACAAGCATGCCTTGTAATCCTCGAAGGAGACTTCATTTTTCACAACAGATTTTTTTACTCCTTTAGATTTTTTTTGCTCATCACCCTCCACGGTGCAGTTAGCGTACATTTTTGATCTCAGTCCTACATATTCTAAACCGATATTACCACCGAATTCGTCTTTCATCGTTCCCAATTTTTTCTTATTCACCTTTGGCATTTTGAATGGGTTTCCCTTCTTGTAGTTGGAGGTGTCATACCTGTCAAGTGTCTTTTTCATGTCCTCATAAAAATTTGGTGTCTCTATAAGGATCTCTAAGCTATCGGTATCCATATATTGTAATTTGGCTTTATCGCCATATTTGACTTTAATAAAATTGTAAAAGAAATCATATATAAGTGTCTTTGATACGTCCAATATGCTCATCCCTACATAGATCGCTTTGTTAAACAGTAAACTCATTTTTCTCATGTGGATCGCCGACAGTTTTTCCGAAAATATTGTTCTGTGTTTGAACTGTGGCTTCGCGATCCATTTATCGATCTGCTTCTCCTGGGTAGCCAGACGTATATCCACTCTGTTTCTGATGTTTTCGACAGTTTTCCCATAAATTGAGGTGTTCATTAATTTGAAGAACTGTTTGGCCGATTTATTTGTTTGTTGTTTCCACATTTCCATGTTTAACTCTATGTATGGTTTCAACCACTTACTCTGACCGAAGCTCAACACTCTGTGTATCTTCGTGAGTTTTATTCCAAGGGATAAGTACAATTTCAAATTTCTATAATGAATGACATATTTCTCTTTATCATACAGAGTGGTCAGGAGTTTAACCTCCTTAGAACCGGGTGGGCAACGTTTTTCCGGAGCGAGAGGAAACTCAGAATGTGAATCGTGCAGTTCCTGAGGATACTGTAAATCCACTTCTAGTATGTATCCTCTATCAGAATCATCAGCAATCTTCGTAACATCTATATCCGTGCCCACCCATTCGAAATCTCCATAGGGCATTGCTTGACACATAGACCAAGCATAAAGACCCACGGCATCTAAATACATAAGATAACTAGTTGGTTCGTCTTTTTTATAGTTATACATGTATGGGTTGTTAGCCTTTGCATAACGATTACAACACTGGGATATCCCCCCACGGATACCTTTGGTGATCATCAAAATCATTTCATAATCGGTCAGCAGCTGCAGTTGTATTCCCGTGTGCTTTAACATGGCACTCTATGAAAGCCCGGGAGTTGTGAAAAACCATGCGGGGTCGAGCGAGTAAGTCTGTATACAAATCTCTCTGAAATTCTCCATAACATCGGCCAACAATAAGACATCAGTTTTATTGTATAGTAAGGTGTACTCTTTCATGTTCTGTATGCCGAATTCCTCCCAAACCTGTTTAGCATGTAAATAATCTAAATCACTGATGTCGCATTTGTTCAATTTATTGTAAAAATGTTTCTTGCTTGGTAAACTGGTTTCCAAATATCGGTCATCGCTGTCCATGTAATCATATGGATAAACACCCTTTTTAGTAAGCAAATACATTTTGTTCTTATCCGTAAATTTTTGTGTGTGTACAAACTGATCATTATCCAAGTTTTTTACAAGTGTATCAAGCGAGTCGATGGTAAATTTGAATGAATCCAAAAATCTTGCTTTTATATTGATATTAAAATCAACTGTATAAGATATATAACGTTCCTCATTATTCGGGATGACTTCTATCTTGGTTTTATCATCTAAACGTAGCATTTTTACGAACAGATGCGTGTCGTATCCGCTCAGGTTGTGTATAAATATGGGGACGAATTTCGGAATCTGATAGTTCAAGTTACAAGAGTTGTGTGCTATTCCGCGAAATTCACCAGTCAAATGGTCGTGATCAAAGACGGAATCATTTTTCAACTCTTTACCGCATATATGACACGTCTTCGCTTTTTTAGCGTTTTCTTTCTGTTCGTCAGTCAGCGGGTTCATAGGTTTTTGGTTTACCAGACAAAATTCTTTAATATCTTGCAATTCAGATTTCAATAGTTTCACGAATTGTTGACCAGCATCGACACCGAAATAAGTAATCGGTTCCTTGTAATCACCGTTCGCATAAGTCGTGTATAATGCGAAGGTTCTAGCCACGTGGTGTTGATATTTATTGGTGTTTGTGCCGTTTTCCGGTGGTTGACAAGTGTCTATCGGCTCGAGTATGCATTCGAAATCGGCATACATGACGAACGGAATTTTCATTTGGGATTTGTGATTGGTAAACTTGACGACATCACCTTTTTTAGGCATTTTAATTTTCACCGCTTCGTGTTCCTTACAGAGTTCTTTGTGACTTTGAAGCAGATTTTCTCTACTGAAATGTTGTAAACAACGTCTGCAAATAAAAGTTTTATTTACATGCTTACTGATTTGATTCCTCACCAACCTACTCAGCTGTTTAATATAACAATAATGAGATTTATTTGCCGTTTTCATATACAAGAGGTCAACATGTTGATCCTTTTCATTATCAGTCACAATCAAAGGATATATGTTAAGTTTTTTTTCTCCTGCAAAAGTATAACAATAAACATTGATGGATATCCCACTGCGTCTTTCGAATTTTTTCACATCATCTAAACTCACAGGAAATTCAATGTCTTTCAACGCTTTGTCAAAGTCGTGTTCGTATTCACGGTATTTGCTGACCCTGTGAGGATTTAAACCAACAGGATGTAAAGCTGCGAGTACGGACCATAGAAAACATTTCTGGTCATTGTTTTTAACATTTATGACAGCTTTTTTATTTTTAATAACGTCTGGCAGTTTAATATAGCTTGACCCTCTGAATGGGACATATTTGTTTATTGCCAGTTCTAAAAACAAGACTTCATTTAACGTCCAACCTGACCCCCGAGCCTCGAACTCTTCCATTCGTGTTAATATCTTCGCTTTTGCACCTTCAAACACTTTATGTAAGTCGGTAGTCTTATATATGATCGTATTCTCAGTTTTAAAGTACATGGTGTCTATTTCGAGTTGCTTATCTACACCAGGAACATTCCGTCTATAATTGGCAGCAAACGAAAAATTTACTTTCAAATTGTACTGTTCCAGGTGTTGTTTTATCTTACCGATAATCAAATTTTGATATCTATTTAAAAATATTTCTGGTTTTTTTATACCACGACAATTTGTAAATTGATAAGTCAAAAGTCTATTGTTGAATGCTCTTTCTTTTACACAGTGTTCATCTTCACTGACGGGTGGAAGGTTATCAGTTTTTTTGAAGAGGTTTTTAATCACATTAAGTGCAGAAGAACACGTGCCACTCACACTGTTACACACTTTTTGAACGGTGGAAAGGGTATTCTGATTTTCAATGCGTGGCTTTTTAATTTCAGGCTGTTCATCTAAATCATTTCTGTTTGGCGACGGGCGTTTACGGGTACCGCTTGTAACGGATGATGTTGGTTGCTCACAGATTTTTTTATGTCTGTTGAAATAAACATTCAAAGCAGTTTTAGTAGTGCAAAAGTAAGGCTTTTGGGCCAGTTCAAGGTCACCCGAGCGATGACGTCATCGATGACGTCATCGAGGTCAATGACCCCATCGATGACGTCATCGATTGCATCATCGATGACGTCATCACCAATGACGTCACTTCCTTGACGTCACACCCATGACGTCACAGAAATGACGTGCTGATGACGTCATCACCCCTTACGTCACCAAGATGACGTCATCGATGTCACAAAGGTCAAGGTCACGCTGAAACCTAAATTTTTTTGGCACCTTTGCTGTTTCTCGCACTATGCTCCGAGTTTCAGTCAGGTTACCGTGACCTTGACGACTTGGAGCGAAATTAGATGAGAAACAGCAAAAGTGCTGAGGAAACCTGAAGTTTGCAACGTGACTCTGCCTAAACCGTCATGTGACACCGCTCGGGTGACCTTGAACTAGCCCAGCTGCCTTACTTTAACCATTACTGCAACCGCGATGCGCACCCTACGACAGACACCGAGCGACTGACTGTCCGGCCTTGTGCACTCTAGGTATATTGGCTCAAGAGACTAAGACTCTAAACTGTCAGGAATGGGATTAACTAACTGAATTTTGCAAGGAAAAGTCATTTCATCCAATATTTTAAACAAATCCTCATCAGTAAAACTGACACTAGTCTGTTTTGTATAAAACTTAGGGTGTCCGCGCAACAGTTTGCGCCACTTAGCTTAAGTCGAAACTCTCTTAACTTTGAGTGGTGGACAGTGAGCAACTAATAAAGCCTTAACACGGCTAAGTTTCTTACCTAAAGTGTCCCGCGACATGGCTTCTCCTCACAAAAGTCCGCACAATACTGAGAGACTGCTTGTAGCGCATGAGTTAAGGGAAAAGAGGTGGGGGAAACAGCAGGAGTGGGGGAAGGTCACAGTGGTGGGGGAAGGTGAGGTGGTACGCTGGAGTTTCGCATCACTTCACCATGAGCTGTCCTACAGTCAACACACTGTTCTCTTGGCCCGAGTTGGCACTAGAAGAAACATTTCTGTACAGCTTAGGCTGTGAGAGCCGAGGAAGCAAAGTCAAAGTGGAAATTGTGTTAAACTCCAAGATGAAGAGTCTCCTAAATAAACTAATTGTATCCTTGCAATCTCCTATAACTTTAGAGAAATACCACTTTATTAAGCGACACCTTATACTTTGGCAAAACGAAGCGGAAATGGAAAAGATTACAGTAAAATTAATTTAACTTAAAACTTGGACTGGACACTCATGGCGATACCACGTGGCGTGCAAACGCCACCCTAAACATTACAAGTTAGGTTATTGAGCACCTCTGGTACGATAACCGATGTGCTAGAGTTAAAGTGTGATGACCTTGAGTCAAAACACTGAAATACTACAAGTCGATATCGTCCCAGAGTTAAAGTGTAGTGACCTACATTCAGAACTTGTAAAATTACTTACATATAGAGAGCTAGAGAACAGCGAGACGCACCGCATGGAAGCCGGAGACATACTGGCGAAGCGGTGTTGTGCAGCCTAGGGACCCAGTTGTGGTGGGGGTATAGCCAACACTTAGAGTACAAGTGTTGTGGGTGACCTTGACCCACTTAACTTACCTGACCCCCCCCCCCCCGACAAAAAGTGCGAACCCCCCCCCCCCGACAAAAAGTGCGAACCCCCCCCCCCCCGACAAAAAGTGCGAACCCCCCCCCCCGACAAAAAGTGCGAACCCCCCCCCCCCCGACAAAAAGTGCGAACCCCCCCCCCTCCCCCCCCCGACAAAAAGTGCGAACCCCCCCCCACCCCCTCCCCCACCCCTGATATCCTGGGGGTGGCAGCCCCGGTGGGGATATAAGGGGGCCCAGCCAGAGCCGGCTCGCAGTCCGCTCCCGCGCGTTGAACGTGAACGATCGGGACGGACCGCCATAGGCATCACTAAACATTGAATGGCGCCTTCAGTGTTTAGCGAAGTCTACTCTAACTTTAAGACTTGTATTAGTTGTAAGATATTGCGCTTGCGTTTGGGTATTGCGAATTGTTTTATATGAGAGTGTTTTACTTGTACCTTATGTCTCCTGTGTGTCTTTTATCCTTTGTGTCTTGTTTGTTATATGTGTTTAACGTGTATGTGCTTGTTCCAGCATTGACTACGTTGAGCTCAATTGTGTGTTGTAAGTGTGTTATATTTTTCTAAAGTGTATACGCTTGTTGTAGCATTTCCCCCTTGAGCTTTTGCAATGCTCAAAGTAAATTGTAAAGACAGGGAACGGGAGTAGGCCCCCGTGTAAAGTTACTTTTGTATAATTGTTAGGCTCCTCTCATGCATGCTTTAATGCGGCTGAGAAATAGGAGCGTCCGTTTGTACGCCTATATGGGGGTAATAAGCCGATGGCCTCTGCACTCGGACCGAGGACGTAAGCCACTAGGGTGTCCTCAGTTAGTTTCCCTTCTGGAAACTCAAAATTATGTAAATGAAACTTTGTTAGCTATTTGTGTTTTTTTGTCCCCAAGGCCCCCGAACATTCGTGGTTCGCCATGGATGTACGGGGGCCGAAATTTTTTAATGTCCGTGTGGCCTTGACCCACATAGGACTTGTAAAAATTTACTGCATTGCTAAATTAAAAAAATATTAAAGATAGGGTTACGGGAGTAGGCCCCCGTGTAAAGCCACTTTATTTATAATTGTTAGGCTCCTCTCATGCATGCTTCAATGCGGCTGAGTGGTCCGTTTGTACGCTTATACGGGGGTAATGAGCCGATGGCCTCTGCACTCGGACCGAGGACGTAAGCCACTAGGGCGTCCTCAGTTTCTTTCAAAATTATGTAAATGACATTTTGTTAGCTATTGGAAAAGTTATTAGTTAGAAATGCAGTAAATGTTTACAAGTCTCGCGTGGCGAAGGGTACACGACATTGGATGTTGCCTTGTTGTCATAGTTGGGTCTCTTCGGAGGCTACAGCGATGACAACCCAAGTGCCCCAGGTGGGGCTTAATTTTTTTAAAGTTTTTTCGTGACCTTGACCTAAATACAGTAATGACCCCCCCCCTCCCCCACCCCCTCCCCCACCCCCTCCCCCACCCCCTCCCCCACCCCCTCCCCCACCCCCTCCCCCCCCCCGGAACTTTTTTTTGAGAAAAAATTTTGACCTTGACCAAAAAGTTTTTTGCTCCGGACGAGAAGTGCCCAAACAAAAAATTTGTACAAAGTAGTGGATTTAGACCAAAGATCATTGGTTTATCAAACCTGTTGAAGAATAAATTGAAAATGGGTGTTTAAAAGCCAAATCTACTACATGATTGATAAACTGGATGTATATGACGTCACCTTCCCCCACCCTTCAACCTCGGGTATAAAGGGACCCGGTTGAGCGCGCTGCTCATTATTGCGTGGACATTCACCGAGTGCACACTCAAAGCCAAACTGTAAAAAAAATGGCTCTTTGCGATATTTGTGGTGAGTTTTTCCAAGATGAAGATATCTTTGTTTTACACCGAGAATTGCATCATGAAGAGAACAGAAAAGAAGAGATTGTTGTAAGTGAAGAAGACTTGGATGCGTTTGATCGGTTATTGGAAAACTGCCAGAAGCA
The DNA here is from genome assembly GCA_030545055.2 of Neoaliturus tenellus. Taxonomy (NCBI): domain Eukaryota; kingdom Metazoa; phylum Arthropoda; class Insecta; order Hemiptera; family Cicadellidae; genus Neoaliturus; species Neoaliturus tenellus. Next base: position 196,950,712 of record CM061532.1, read on the forward strand.
GATGGACGACTGTGATAGCTATCTACAGTTACACCGAGAATTGCATCGTGAAGAGGACAGAAAAGAAGAGATTGTAGTAAGTGAAGAAGACTTGGATGCGATTGATCGGTTTTTGGAAAAACCCCATAAGCAGAAGGACTGGGCTAGCTATTTACAGTTAATGCAAAGAAGAAGACCAAGTGTTATTCAATTTGCCGGAGCTGGACCATCTACAGCTGGAGGATTTATTCAAGAAGAGAAAATGGAAGAAGAAGATACGGAAGAAGTGGAAGATGTAAGACAACTGCGTACCCAAGAAGAGGATATGGAAGATATAAGACAACTGCGCACTACAGCCTTGCCAGGACCAGTTGTAATTCATTTCAAAATTAATAACGTGCAATTAGAATTGGAAAATTTTATAACTCAAGCTAAAAAACTAGTTGTAAAAACATTGATGGAAGAATTGGCAAGATTGAACTTTATTAAATTTGGATTGGTGTTGGAGGCTATGTTTACTAATACCGATGGTGAAAATTCACCGAGAGCATTCATTGCTAAAAACCGAACCCTTACAACCACATCTGATATCAACGAAATTTTAGAAGAATGTTTGGTTGAACTGCTAGTGAAACTTCAAGAACATGAAGGAAGAGGATCCGGCTGGACGCTATCATCAATTGAAGGTATGGATGTGAGGGTTCACAAGCATGGATATGGTATGAGAGGAAGCAGCTTTATCCCTCTACCAAAGGTGATCCGAGATACAAGATCATGTATCAATGTGAAAAATGAGGATAATGAATGTTTCCGGTATGCAATGTTAGCAAAATATGTGGAAGACCATTCCTGTAGACCTAGCATAGCATACGAAGCTGTTCAACACCGCTATAACTTCCAAGGTATGTCGTATCCTGTTAGTCTTAATGATGTTGCTAAATTTGAAAGAAAAAACCCAGGAGTTTCAGTTAATGTGTTTGGTTTAGACGAATCAAATAACGTATACCCGTTACGAGTTACAAAGACTGAACGTCAAAATCATACGGATTTACTGCTATTGACCAAAGGTGAAATATCACATTATGTTTACATCAAGAACTTTGAAACTTTGGTTGGACGACAAGTGACTAAAAATAAAATTAGAGTAACAGTGTGTAAGAGATGCTTTTGTTTCACAAATAAAGACTTGAGACGTGGAGGATCAGAGTGGTTGTCAGAACACCAACGTCTTTGTAATGACAACTATGAAGTGAAGATTAGTCTGCCACCACCATCTAGAGCATTTGTCCAGTTCAATAAAACAGTTCACCAATACCGGATTCCACTAGTTATCTACGCTGACTTTGAATCCACGTTAGTGCCACAGGAACTTCCGGATGGTGAAGTAACTAGAAGAACCAAATATCAATTGCATCAACCTAACAGTTTTTGCTTATTGGTGAAATCTACTTTACCTGAAGAACAATTGCAAGACTATGGCTTAACATCCACTCCAATACTCTACCGTGGTGAAGAAGCCGCTAAGTATTTTGTAGACCAGTTGTACGACATTGCTGAAAAGGCGCAACGCTTATACGGTAATGTTGTACCTATGAAACCTTTGAACCAAAATCAACAAGAAGAATGCAATTCGGCAACAAGATGTTATTTATGCAAGAAGAGCTTCAGTGAAGAAAATCAAAAAGTAAGAGATCACGATCACCTGACAGGGTTATACAGAGGAGCTGCTTGTAATTCATGCAATATAAATTACAAACTGCCAAACTTTATCCCTGTCGTGTTACACAATCTTAGCGGCTATGACTCTCACTTCATTATCCCAGAGTTAGGACGAGATGATGGAAAAATTGAAGTATTAGCTGAAACATTGGAGAAGTACATCAGTTTCTCAAAAACAGTAGGTAAAATTAAACTTCGCTTCGTAGACTCTTATAGATTTATGTCATCTAGTTTGAGTAAATTGTCTGAGAACCTAAGAAGAGAAGACCTAAAAGAAACCAGCAAAATTGTACCTGAAGATAAATTGGACTTAGTAATGCGTAAAGGAGTGTTCCCCTATGATTACATAACTTCTGCAGAAAAATTTGAAGAAACCAGTCTGCCACCGATTGAAGCCTTCAATAGCAAGTTAAATGAAAGTGCAATCACCGTTGAAGACTACAATCATGCTTGTAATGTTTGGAACCAACTAAACATTCAAACCTTAGGGGAATATTCTGACTTTTACATAAAATTGGACGTAACTCTGCTGTGCGATGTGATGGAAGAATTTCGAAACACCTGCTTCTCCGCCTATGGACTGGACCCTCTACACTCGTACACATCTCCAGGATTAGCATGGCAAGCTATGCTAAAGTCAACCAACTGTCGATTGGAACTTCTAACAGATATTGATATGGTGCTCATGATAGAATCTGGTGTACGAGGCGGTTTGACACAAGCTGTAACACGTCATGTCAAAGCTAACAACAAGTACATCCCAGGCTTCGACGAGAGACAACCATCGGTCTACCTTGGCTACTTTGACGCAAACAACCTTTATGGTTGGGCAATGTCAAATCCGCTTCCCTACGCTGACTTCAAATGGATCGACCCGGCCACCATCGGAGACATCTCACAGATTCCAAAGGATGGTCCAAAAGGCTATATTTTGGACTGTGATTTTGAATACCCGGAGCACCTTCATGACCATCACTACGACTTGCCTCTCCTAGCCAAGACTGAAGTTTCACCGACAGGAAGATGGCCGAAATTGATGATGACGTTGGAGAATAAAGATCGGTATGTGGCTCACTACTGGGTAGTTCAACAAGCTCTTGATTTGGGTCTACGTGTAGTGAGAATTCATAGAGCAATTGAATTCACCCAGTCTTGTTGGTTGAAACCATATATTGATTCCAACACTACAAGAAGAGCAGCGGCAACATCAGCATTTGAAAAGGACTTTTACAAATTGATGAACAACGCCATCTTCGGGAAGACCTTAGAAAACAAAAGGAAACACAAGATTGTAAAATTAGTAAGTGATCCTAAGAAATTGGAAAAATTAGTGCAAAAACCAAATTTTGGAACATCCATGATTATAAACGAAGATCTAGTTGCCGTCAGTATGAAGAAAACAACAATAGTGATGGATCGTCCGTTATACATTGGAATGTCGATTTTGGATATAAGTAAAACTCTGATGTATGATTTCCATTACAACAAAATGGTTAAACACTACGGAAGAGACAACATTGGAGTTGCATACATGGATACCGACGCGTTTATCTACTGGATAAAGACTTTGGACATGTATGAAGACCTAAGGAGTTTCCCATACAAAAACGATTTTGACTTCTCTGACTATCCGAAGAACCATCCAAATTACAATGAAAAGAATAAAAAAGTAATCGGAAAATTTAAAGATGAAGCAAATGGAATGCCTTTAGAAGAAATAGTGGCACTGATGGCAAAATTGTATTCATTTAAAATGTACAACGAGAACAACACACCAACAGTCAAGGAAAGCAAAAGGAGTCAAAACATCGTACTTGAAGAAACATGTGACATTTGACCATTACAAGACCTGCTTGTTTGAAGATTCTACAATGTCTGCAACGTTCAACACTATTAGAAGCTTTAAACATGAGGTCTACAGTGTCACTGAAGTTAAAAGGGCACTATCAGCTCGAGATGATTAAAAGGCATATTATGCCGGATAAAATTCACACTCTTCCTTTTGGCCACTACTCTCTAAACCCTATCGACTAGTAACCTATTCTTCGTCCTTCTACAACTTCGACCTTATTCCTTTCTCCTTCCGTAAAAAAAATGGGGAACACGGCAAGTCCAACGCCGTGTTCCCCATTTTTTTACACAAGTTTGGATGACCTTGACCTATATAAATGATGTGAATATTTAAGACAACATTCATTGTGATTATACATGTGATACATGAAACATTCAAACCTGCAATATGAAGAACTTGAAGCAAGAAATTGTCAACGAGCTTCATAAACCTGCAAGAAGAAAGTTTCCACGAAGAAATACAGTGATAAAAGGAATAAATGATTTATATCAAGCGGATTTAATCGAAATGATTCCTTATAGTAAACAAAATAGAGGATTTAAATACATATTGACTATTATTAATTGTTTTTCAAAAATGGCAGATGCTTTACCGCTAAAAGATAAAAGTGGCAAAAGTGTTACAAAAGCAATGGAAACAGCTATACAAAGAGACAAACATACTATAAAACATTTACAAACTGATGATGGAAAAGAATATTTCAATAAGAAATTTGCAAATTTAATGAAAAAAACACAACATTAACCATTACTCAACCAATTCAGAGGTAAAAGCATCAATAATTGAAAGATTCAACAGAACTTTAAAAGGTGCGATGTATAAGATGTTTTTCTAACAGAGGATCGCACGTATGGATTGATATGTTACCAAAACTTATAAGCGATTACAATAACAAGTTTCATAGAACTATCGGTATGAAACCAAGCCAGGTGACTAATAAAAATGAAAAACTTGTATTAAAACGTATAAAACTGAATACTAAACCAAGAGTTGAAAAACTAAAGCCTAAAAGGTTTAATGTTGGTGATAAAGTGCGAATAAGCAAATACAAAGGTGTATTCAGTAAAAGATATCTTCCAAACTGGACAAATGAGGTATTTACCGTATTTAAGGTGCAACCTACAGTACCAGAAACTTACATTTTAAAAGATAATAAAGGACAATTGCTTGAAGGAGGTTTTTATGTACATGAAATGTTAAAATCAACAGTAGGTGATGTATATCTAGTAGAAAAGGTGTTGCAACGCAAAAAAGATAAGGTTAAAGTACGATGGTTAGGAATTTAATAAGACGGAAGATTCTTGGATACCTAAAAAGGATCTAATATAATGATAGAGCATCATTTTGGGTTGAACCATTACAAAGGATGGAGATAATACCGCAAAAAGACAATTTTACTATTAATAATATAGATGAACTCACAGTGGATGGTTCTCAATTCAATACTGGGAAACACGGTGTTTTGTTACCAAACACGGTGCGTTGTCTGGTTACCGGTCCTTCCAATTGTGGAAAAAACAAATGTAGTATTCAATTTGATTACAAACCCTAAAGGCTTACGTTTTAATAATTTATATGTATTTTCAAAGTCACTACAACAACCGAAATATCAGTTATTGGAACAAATACTCAATAATGTACCTGAAGTTAAATATTTTAAATTTAACGCGAGCGAGAGTGTCATGCAACCGCAAGAGGCTAAACCATTCTCAGTATTCATATTTGACGATGTATCTTGTGAAAATCAAAATACAATAAGGAATTACTTCGCCATGGGTCGACATAACAACATAGATAGCATTTATATTGGTCAAACTTACAGCAAAATACCGAAACAGCTCATTAGAGACAATGCAAACATGTTAATTGTATTTAAACAGGATGAAACCAACCTAAAACACATATATTATGACCATGTAAGTGCGGATATGCCATTTGAACGATTTTAAAGAGTTGTGTGGAAAGGCTTGGGCTGAAAAGTATGGGTTTTTAACAATTATGAAGGAACAACCGCTAAACAATGGTCGATACAGGATAGGATTTGATAAATTTATACTAATACACTGATCATGATGTAAAACATTCATTGTTGTACAACACGTCTTGCTACAAACATGGTTAACCAAGAAAAGTTAATAAAGGAAATAAAATCACTTAGTGATTCTATTCGAGATAAAAACAGAGCATTAAAATTAGGTATTAGCGAAAGGGAGAAATTTCTTGAATCTACTTTTAAACCTATTACTGAACCCTTGAAACAATTAAACAAAAAATTTGCTAAACCCGTTTTGGAAGGAGATGCAATTGCACCTATTACAAAGTTTGAAAGAGAAGATGTAAAATCAGAAGATTTTAGTGATGAAGACCTGGAATCCTCTACATAATAGTGGTTTTACCGGTGAAGAACCTGAAAGAGAGCTAGAATCACCAGACTATAGTGGTATAAGAGAATTATATGAAGTAAAAGCTAAAAGAGGACATGAAGATGTATCAACTGCTAGTGAAGAGGAAAAAGAAGAAGAAGCAAGGGAAGGTCCGTCAAACATAAGCTTGTTGGGTGAAAACATTCATAACAAAGGACCTTTAGGAAGGAAATACATGGTAAAAATGTTACTCGGAACAATTCCTAATAAGAATTACCATAGTTATGGAGCGAGATTAACAGAAGATGGTTTAATGATAGGTAATAGCCCGTTTAAACGTTGACGAACATGATAATATTGTCATTGGTGATCAAAGGTATAAGGGTACAAAAGGATTATTTGAATTATTATTTGAAAATAAGCCTTCAGTATCGTTAGTGAAAGAAAAAGACATGGAAGCATATAAAAATATTTTGGAACAGACAAATGCATATAGGAGAATGTATTTACCTGACCAACTTCCATTTAGATCTAAGTCTTTAAAATATAGAGAATTTGTATCCAAGTTAATACCAACTAGAAGACAAACAATGCCGTTAACACAAAGAAAACCTGTAAAACGAAGATTTATGGCATCCACTTTAGATGTAAGTGCTCAGGAAAGAAGAAAAAGAAGTAAGTCTGTTACGGGTACAGGTTTAATGAAGAAACTATATAACACAAATGTGATTTATTACAATAATATCAATAAATTGGTGGATAGAATGAAACTAATACATGAAGCTAAAGAAGCGGGTCATACTGGATTGGAAAACGAATGGGTGGCTTTAGTGGATGAACTCCGAAACCGTGGGGTAATCTCATAAAAAAATGCGTTACTCACTAGATTACTATTCAGTTGCACCATGAGTGTCGACAAGTTCGGACGTTACTCCTCGGATGGGTTATATTACGCAAATAATTTAAAAAGAGGAGCTGGTTTACCACAAACACCTGATGGGGATTATGATATAACTAATAAAAGGTTAAAAAACATAAAAGATCCCACAGATGAAAACGATGCAATAAATTTAAAAGTATTAAAAGAAAAGATATCACCAACATTAAGACTACAGAAAAACACATATGACGCAGGTAATCATAGAATTGTCAATGTTGGTAAGCCAAATCAAAACGCTGATGCAATAAACAAAGGTTATTTATCATCAGAATTAAAAAATACGTTTAAAATTCAATGGAAAAACGTATACTGCTGAAAATAAACGTATATCCAACGTAGATGACCCTAAAGATGCAAAAGACAGCGTAAATAGACGCTATTTACATTCATTAATACCTGAAAAGACAAAAGATGGTTTTTCTTTTTATAAATTTGTTATTAACGATATAGGTTATCCGAAAAATGAAAATGATGCTGTAAATTTAAAATATATAAAAGATCATTGTATTACACGTGATGTAGGAGTTATTGATTGTCTAGGTAATTGTTTAGCGAATGTTAAAGATGGTTCGGCACCATCAGATGGTGCAACAGTGGGTCAAATGAAGGAAACTTTAAAGCAAGAAACATCTGGATTTGTAAAACAGGATCAAGTAGTATCACGGTCGGGTGATGTGTTTGTACAAGGAAATGAAAAGTTTATTTTACTTGAACAAAAAAATAATGTTTGGGATTGCAAAGACATGAAATTATCAAATGCGCAATTAGCTACAGATGCTCATGATGTTCCGATTTTATCACAAGTTTTACATACTAATCCAAACAATTATCATAAAAGTTGGTTGGGTACAAATAGAAGAATAATTGACATATTTCCAGGTATCGATGATTACGATTGTGTTGTAGTAAAACAATCTTTAATATTAGACAAACCAAAAGGTAGTACTTTCAATGCGAAAAATAAGAAAATAGGTAATTTGGCACAAGGAACAGATCCAAAGGATGCTGCAACTGTAGGACAAACATTACAATATGATAGTGCAAATCAAGAGTTTATTTATAATACCAAAAGATTTAAATTAATGGATGTAAATGATTATCAAAATATATTAATTGCAGATCCAAATTCATTTAGCGGATTTAGAAAATTGTCTGGTGAGGAATTTATTCATAAAAATCATGTATTTAGAAATGAAGCAGACAGATCATTAATTAGTGCAGATTTAAAAATATTTTAAATGTCCCGGGAATGATGCAAATGTAACTGATGAAGACTAAGAATTTGTATAAAAACTGATATGGGTTAGAAATCGGGACTAATATTATAAAAATGGGTTACACTCTAGAATGTTATTCAGTTGCACCATGAGTGTTGACAAGTTCGGACGGTATTCATCAGATGGATTATATTACTTTAATACTTTAAAAAGAGGTGTTGGATTACCACAAACACCTGATGGAGATTATGATATTAGTAATAAACGGTTAAAAAACATTAATGATCCCACAGATGAAAATGATGCAATAAATTTAAAAGTATTAAAAAAAGAGATAGTACCAACACTGAAATTAGATAAAAACACATATAACGCGGGTAATCATAGAATTTCCAACGTTGGTAAGCCAAATCAAAACGCTGATGCAATAAACAGAGGTTATTTATCATCGGAATTAAAGAATACGTTAAAATTTAATGGAAAAAACGTATAATGCTGAAAATCGGCGTATATCCAACGTAGCAGACCCTGTAGATGAAAAAGACAGCATAAATAGACGCTATTTACATTCTATAATACCTGAAAAGACAAAAGATGGGTTTTCTTTTTATAAATTTGTTATTAACGATATAGGTTATCCAAAAAATGAAAATGATGCTGTAAATTTAAAATACATCAAAGATCATTGTATTACACGTGATGTAGGAGTTATTGACTGTCTTGGTAATTGTTTAGCGAATGTAAAAGATGGTTTTTGCACCATCAGATGGTGCAACGGTGGGTCAAATGAAGGAAACTTTAAAACAAGAAACCTCCGGTTTTGTGAAACAAAACCAAGTAGTAACACGTCAAGGAGATGTATTTGTACAAGGAAATAAAAAGTTTACTTTACTTGAAGAAAACAATTATGTTTGGGATGGTAAAGGAAAGTTATTGACAAATTTAGGTATTGGTGAAAAGCCTGGTGATGCTGTTACTTATGAACAGATAATACAATTAGAGCCAACTGGAAAAAAATGGTGGAATTGTGATAACAAACGATTAACAAATGTTGCAGACCCTGATTATGCCAATAACGCTGTAACTGTTAATTTTCTTGTTAAAGTAATAGGTAATTTATTATTTGATATGCATAATTATATTGTAGCAGGACAACATAAACCTATTGACGAAAAAAATGAGAAATACATGGATTAAACAAGAAATTCTTTATAAATATTTTTTTAATCATAACACACAAAAGTTTAGATCATCAGATTGGGGTACTTTTGATATTTAATTAAATAACACCATATATTACATCATTTATGTGCAACCTGTCATAGAGGTAACACATGGGTTACGCTTTTCGAATATAAAAGACAATCATGGCGTTTCATTACACCAGTCCATATCGAGACACTATACGGGAAGGAGGCGGTATCACGTCCACAGCGGTTTCTCTGTTAAGTAAAGCTTTAAATCGTATTCCAGTAGGATCTATCGTAAACAGAGCAATAGACGCTTTACCATACGAATTTCACATACCGGGAGGTTATCAGTATTGCGGACCAGGAACTAAATTGAAAAAAACGACTGGAAAGAGGTGATCCAGGCATAAATAAGTTAGATCAGGCTTGTAAAGAACACGATATCGCATATTCCACGTTTACCGATTCAAAAAATAGGTCAATCGCTGATAAAAAGCTAGCGAATATAGCTTGGCAACGAGTAAAGTCTAGTGACGCTAGTATTGCGGAAAAAGCAGCAGCTTTAGCGGTAACAGCAGGTATGAAGGCTAAAACAGCGGTAGGAGGTGGAAAAAGGAGGGGTTAAGAATAAAAAAGGATCAACCAAGAGAAAACATGGTGGTAATATTAGACTAAAAAGACGTTCTCCGAGGAAAAATAATAAAAAACCGACAATATGGTCAATGGTAAAAAAACGGGGCTGGTCTATACCTAAGACCGTATCGTGCATATTAAATAAAAGAAATCAATTGGTTATACCACATAAAGCGTTGACTAATGTTGAATTATTTAAATATATTTCCTGTTTAAAAATACCATTTTTCCGCGGAGTATTTATGAAAGACAGTTTACCAAAGAAAATATGGAAAAATGAGACTGGAATCGTAAATTTGGATAATACTGAAGGGTCCGGCACCCATTGGGTGTGTTATAAGAAACTAAATAGTAATGTATATTATTTTGATAGTTTTGGAAATTTGCCACCACCTAAAGAACTTGAACATTACTTTAAATCTGCTAAAAACATATATTACAACTATAAAAGAGAACAACCTGATAATACTTCAATATGCGGCCATTTATGTTTGGAATTCCTAGCTAAAAGTATCAGTCACTATTGAGATGTCTTCCTATACGGTATCATTAACAGGAAAATCGTCCACTTTACGAAGTATCCTTTTTCCAGCGTTACGCTTGCAAAAAGGAAGATTTTGGGAGGCAGCACTGTTGGATTTTACAACTTACAACTCTATTCCCAATGTTACGGAAGGTAAAAATAACTTATTGCATTATTATAAAGGAAAAGATGCCAGTGGTAAGTTAACAGACTTAGAAGAGTGCAGTTTACCCACAGGTTCTTATGAAATTGATCATATTAATGAATTTTTGCAAAATAAAATGGGAAAAGACAATATATCGCTAAAAGGTAATAATAATACAATGAAAGCTGAGCTTACTTCAAAATATTATATAGATTTCACTAAGCCAAACTCAATTGGTGATTTATTAGGATTTCCCAAAGATGGAGCAATTTTAGAACCAAATAAAACACATTCCGGTAAACAAACTGTAACAATATTAAAAGTCAATAGTATAGACATAACTTGTAACATTATACAAGGAGCTTACAGAGATGGAGCAAATACTCATATAATACATACTTTTTACCCCAGTGTACCACCTGGATTTAAAATTGTTGAAAAGCCGCAAAACCTGGTATATCTACCTTTGAACACCACTTTCATTTCAGACATCGTGTTGAACGTATTGGATCAAGACGGTAACTTGATAGATTTCCGAGAAGAGCCTATTACGGTTAGATTACATTTAAAATCAACACTTTAATACAAAATCATGGGTTTAACATTTAAAAGCGAACAACCTACGGGAATCCGCATTAGTAGCTCTTCAGCTGTGGAGGAGTTAACACGCGAGAACATTCGTTTCTTAGAGAGAATTGGATTAAAAGTAACCGATAATGGATATACTGGATATAGCTCAGGGTCCAACATTCGACGAAACCCTATGGGAAAAAGAATATCACACCCACAACCCTTACACTTCATCAAAATTAAACAATAACGATGAAATTCGTATTCCCATACAAAATCAAGACATTTACACACTACCATGTGAAAGTTACTTGTATATTGAAGGAAAAGTTACTAAAAAGGACGGTACTACTACTGGTACAACAGTTCCATTTATAAATAATCCCATGGCTTTCCTGTTTGATGAAATTAGATATGAAATATCAGGTGTAACAGTTGATTCTACTAAAAAAGTAGGTATTGCAACAACTTTAAAGGGATTAACATCTATATCACCTAATGAAACCAATTTAATACAACCTGCAGGATGGGTTTTACCTGCAAAAGACACAATCACTCCAGATACAAATGGAAATTTTGATTTTCATATTCCGTTACGTTTGTTGCTTGGTTTTGCTGAAGATTATAGGAAAATAATATTAAACGTTAAACAAGAATTAGTTTTGTTGAGATCTTCAAACGATAAAGATATTATTAAAGCTCCAGACGGTACAACAGATGCAACTTTAGAATGGAAATTAACATTAGACAAAATTGTATGGAGAGTTCCACATGTAAAATTAGCTGACGAGCATAGAATGCTACTATTAAGAAAGTTAAAGGCTGATCGTGATATTGTAATTCCTTTTAGAAGTTGGGAATTTCATGAACATCCCAGCTTGCCAACTACGGATCGACACACTTGGACAGTTAAAACATCTAATTATGTGGAACGAGCCAGGTATATTATATTTGGTTTACAAACAGGCAGAAGAGACACCATCACCAAACATGCAGGCCAATTTGATCATTGCAACTTGAAAAATATTAAAGTTTATTTAAATTCACAATTTTTTCCATACGATAATTTAAATGTGTCATTCGCTAATAAAAAGTACAGCATATTGTACGATATGTATGCAAGATTCCAAAGTTCATATTATGGTAAAACGAATGCACCTTTACTATCACCAGAAAAATACTTAGATGGTTACCCTATAGTTGTAATCGATTGTTCTAAACAAAATGAATCGGTAAAATCATCAAGTGTAGATATAAAAATAGAAATGGAATTCAACGCGCCTATATCGGCTAATACAACTGCATACTGTTTAATTCTACATGATAAAATCGTAACATACACACCTTTAACTGGAATTGTTAAAAATGTATTGTAAAAGACCGGTTTTCCTACATTCCAATGCATTCCGCGAGTATAAAAGCAGAGCGTTCAGCTCGCTCCTTATCAGTTTGTTGCCTGTTGTTGTATGGGTAGCATCTTATTCAATATGACTTCTCCTAGTGGTACACAAGAAAATGTAGTAGATATTGAGAAGGAGATATCCGACTTTTTAGATCTTCAAGGTCAACCGGAGGGAGATGAACACAACGCTTGCGGACAACTCCACGCCAGTAATAATGTTGAGGAAAAAGGTAAAAGAAGAAAGAATGCACACAAGAGGAAAAGGGATATTGAAGATAATATTTCTCCTAACATATTAAGTGAGGTATTCTTGCGAATATTTTACCCAATCTCTTCCAGTTTGGACAAAAGTGTTTTAATCGGTGTTATGAAATCTACAGATTATTCCCCTACTGTAATTTTAACTCATGGACCCAAAATGATTTTGTTTACGGACACTGCTTGGGAATCGTTTATGAAACACTTGCATCTGCTAGAATGCTATTTAAGTAGTAACATGTTTGGAAGAAAGACAAGAGTAGGCCTTTTGGATTCAAATGTGGAAATCGATATTGTTAAACATCGTGGTGATCATCAGTTGCGGTTTTAGAGACACAACAAGACATGATAACAAGATTCAACTTAATCGAGAAGAGTTTTTTATTCTAACTTGTGCAACTGAACCAATAACGAGATACTTGAGACAACTGGTGTTTTCAAGTTCAATTATTAAAGATTATCTGGAAGACACTTTGGACAAACAACCGGACGCACCTATATTGTACGGACCTGTAGATACTTCTATATTCAATAGGGTTCCTCATGAAGTACAAATGTGGAGACAATTGGAAAAGTATGCTCAACTACATAAGAAATCAGTAAAACATGAAAAAGAGGAAGAAGAAGGAGGAGAAGAATCAAGTGTTAGTGATGAAAATGAAAACAAGGAAAATGTAAAGATAGAAACCTAAATGACAATTAACTACACAGCAATGGTTAATTTTTAAAACAATATCAAACACTTTGTGGGGTTAGGCCTACCGGGGACGGTGCCCACGTTAAATATACACCAACGCGCCAACAACTGTACGGCCGGGTATAAAAGTCGTACCTACCGTGGTGTGGAAATCAGTTGACCTTTGGACTTCGTCATGAGCAGACGAGTGATCTTCGCAATGGACAAGGAAGAAGAACAAGTAAAGTCCAAACCTGGTATAATTGAGTTCCAAGCGTTTCGGGGTAATGATGATAGATTTATCATAAAAGAACTTGTGTTTTTCGACATCAATACAAGTGTTCCTTATTCGTTTTTATTTAAACCACCATGTTCTTATTCATCTTTAACCAGTAAAGCCGCTACTACCAACAGATGGATTTCAAAACACTTCCATCATATCGATTGGTATGATGGTTTTACAAGTTACACGGACTTGTATCACATTATGCATCACTTTTCAGACAAGTTTACCAATATTTACACAAAGGGGCTGGAAAAGAAAAGATGGATCGAAGGATTTACTCATGTTCCGGTTAATGATGTGGAATTGGATAAAAATTACAAGTATACGATGGAAAATGTTTGTATTTGTACTAAAAGTCCAGAACATGAAAAAGATAGACATTGCGCTTTAAAAAACGCCTATAAGCTCGCATCTTACCTTCAAAGTGGGGAAATGGGGAGTGGTGGGGGTAACGGGGGTTATATAAGTGAGGAGCAGACCGGGACCTGGCATGAGTATTACTCGAGATTCCGAGACGACAACATCTCCCAGCAAGAATACGAAGAAGACGATCTATATCTCGACCATGGCATCTCACCAGTTCCTGCAAACTTTGGTTGAGCAGTTCAATGCTCACTCCAAATCTACCATACTACCCGTCAAGAAGTGTTCCGAACTTAAAGACGAGAAGCACTACATTATCCACGCCATGAAGAAGATGGAGACTACAATTGGAGAGGCCATCTGCTGCAGTCTTAGCGAGGCACCGTTCACTCCGGGGGATGAGCCCAAGTTCCAAGTCTACCTGCCGAAACGGTTCGTCCATCTCCTCCAGAACGAGGATCTGCGCTCCATCCAACCCGGCTGTCTCTACCTGATTTCCCACGGTTGCACGGGTAGCAATTCCACCGAGTTGACCATCCACATCGCCGACAAGCAGCAGTGTTAGATTTAAGTTTTACTGTTGTAAATATGTTATTGTAACGTTTTATAAATAAATAAACCATAAAAAACAAAAAAATACAAAAGACAAAAAAATGCAACATATCAATATGTGAAGTTTGTCACATATTGATATGTTGCATTTTTTTTTAAACTTCGCGGGTGACCTTGACCTTTGACCTTTGCATTTCACAGTTACCCCCACCACGCTACAAGTCAAACCTGTTTGAATGCAAACACCCCCACCACTTTTTCATATACCTCCAAGCGCTGTGCCTTGGCTTCATTTCTACTCCAGCAGCCAACCTAGCAACATCAGGATGTCTCTCAACGTAAGCTGTGCCAGCTATGAGGAGGTGACTATCAAAACACAACAGGAGCTGAACGATTTGTACAAGGAGTTGCAGCTAATGGTGGCAAGAGGCTACCGTATAAATGTGCAAGTCTACGCTTGCAATATACGGAACACCCGGCAGCCAAAGGAAGAGCCTGGACACTCATCGACAGCTTCCTCACCGACGTCCATGAAGACCGAGCCGGACAACTTGGATTACTTCAGCTGACTAGCAGTTGTATTTCTTGTTCTAACCATTGTAGAATATGTTTATTTTTTCATTATATTAAAGAAGTAAAAGAGCAAAAACACCTATCTTGTTACTGACATATTAGCTCAGTAACAAGATAGGTTTTTTTAAAACACAATTTGAATGACCTTGAAACTTCCCCCTCCACTGCTTTGCTACCCCCACCACTTCACTATTGGTGTACATGGCACATCACGATTAGAAACCTCATTCCATCTTCAACAGCCAAACCGACAACATCAACAATGGCAAACCTACCAACAGATGAAAGATGTCCTCACGCATGCTGCGACTTCATCCACGAGTTAGAGAAGAGGATGCAAGAGAGGGAGATAAGAAGAAAGCAGATCCACTCAGAAAATATCATGATAGTCAACGGCTATCTTTTATTGTTCGGCCTTATTATGGTTGTACTTTTCATACTATATGGTATAGTCACATGTGTCGGCAAGGTTGCAGAAGAAAACGCCCGCCACCATCAGTTGGAAGGTTTCAATGTTACTTTGTAGGTTTTCCTTTTTTTTAAAACTCCGTTTGGATGACCTTGAAACTTCCCCCACCACTTCACCATGTTCCTGCATGAGTATCACATCACCCGTCATTCCTTGTTCGACAAGCAACCATGGCGGACAACACCATCAGCCAAGCTGACTCCACTACTGATGTTGGAACGACCTTGAACTTTCCCCTCCACTCCTTCCTTTTTTAAAACCCAATTTTAAATGACCTTGAAATTTCCCCCTCTACTTTTCGATAATGTTACAACTGACTGCAGCTCACCTCATTCCTTGCTTAGCTGCCATGGCGGAAAGAACTCTTTCTCAAGTTGACTCCACTACGGACGAAGCATTTCCCTTGCGGTGGACTGTTCATTTACAGGATGCGACAGAAGTGGAAGTCTTGTATCAAAAATTACTCAATGTATTCAACGGGAACCCTGGACCTCTTGAATGTAGAATCGATTTGAATTTTGATGCAACCAGGGTCGGCACAGAACCTTCAACTTCAAGCCAGCCTCAGCAACGAGATTTTACACATTTATACACTCCAATATCACCGGAAGATGTAACTGTCTGCGAGGCTGACTCAACTACACGTTATGTTCAGCCAAAGCCTTGGGTGTTGATTATTAACAATGTGTACAAAGTGGAATTGGTATGTAATAGATTGAAGGAGTTGATGGTACAAGATCCCGGCCTGCGCTTTCAAATAGATATACATTTCATCTGGAGAGCACCTGCACGGGGCTCTTCGTCTGACAGCTCTCCAAGTACGACGGACGAGGAGGACGACTAGTCATCTTTTTTAAAACTCTGTTTGAATGACCTTGACCTTTCCCCCTCCACTGAGTTTATTTAAGGTGCACTCTCACTGACTACAGCATTATTTCATTGCGCACCTTCACCGCAGCAACATGGAAAGTCAACTCAACTACTGTTGCGAACAGAAATGTTTTTCATGGCCAAATGACTCAACTTGGCATATCGAAGCACTCACTATCAATGAAATCGCTATAGACTCACAAGAGTAGTCTTTCTACTCTTTGACTTTTTTAAAACTCCGTTTGAATGACCTTGAAATTTCCCCCACCACCTCCCCATATATCTAGAGTACGCAGGGCCTGGAGGTCAGTCGCTCGGCAGCTGTCGTAGGGTGCACATCCGTGTTGTGCAGTCTGCTGTGCAGTTTTAATTTTAACCAGTTCAAGGTCACCACACTTGAACTCTGGCAAAAACGTCAAGCTGTTAAACACAATCCTAAGCCCCAGGTTCACAGTCGACCTCAAGGTCATCACACTTTAACATGTAAATTTAAGGTAGCACCGAAACGGTGCTACCTGGCTTGACATTTTCGAGTTTCCCAAGGTCTTCGCAGTTCCCCCCACCACTTCCCATATACCTAGAGTGCGCGGGGCCGGACAGTCAGTCGCTCGGTGTCTGTCGTAGGGTGCACATCGCGGTTGCAGTAATGGTTAAAGTAAGGCTTTTGGGCCAGTTCAAGGTCACCCGAGCGGTGTCACATGACGGTTTAGGCAGAGTCACGTTGCAAACTTCAGGTTTCCTCAGCACTTTTGCTGTTTCTCATCTAATTTCGCTCCAAGTCGTCAAGGTCACGGTAACCTAACTGAAACTCGGAGCATAGTGTGAGAAACAGCAAAGGTGCCAAAAAATTTTAGGTTTCAGCGTGACCTTGACCTTTGTGACATCGATGACGTCATCTTGGTGACGTAAGGGGTGATGACGTCATCAGCACGTCATTTCTGTGACGTCATGGGTGTGACGTCAAGGAAGTGACGTCATTGGTGATGACGTCATCGATGATGCAATCGATGACGTCATCGATGGGGTCATTGACCTCGATGACGTCATCGATGACGTCATCGCTCGGGTGACCTTGAACTGGCCCAAAAACCTTACTTTTGCACTACTCAACTGGGATTGTATATCACAGTATTCACAGTTCGTCCGGGGCATCCTCCTGGAAAAGAAACATGATCTGGACCGCGAAGTGGCCCAGATCCCTTGATCGAGTGGCTGGATAAGGAGTGAGTCCCACGGGCATAATCCAAATTTAGGCCGAGCCTGACGTAATGTGATATATACAACTCCAGGTTAGAATCCTAAAGAGTAGAGGCGAGGTTTTTTAGTGGGTAAACCCGTTTTTAGGGGAGTCCCACACTACAGACTTGCCACCTGTGTGCGTAATGCATTTTTCTTACCTCTCTCTAAAAAAAAAAACATAAAAAAGCGTCACCTAATAACTCAAAAAGTGAGTAAAAAATTCTGGTACGGGACGGACATCGGAGCGTATTCCTAGTAATTATGATGAGAAATGCTAATGCTACTAGGGAAACGGAAACAACAAAACATGAAGAATCGGAATGTTAATAGTTAGTCCCAGCGGTGCCACTAGTAGCGCTGGCAAGCGTTTGTTGCCAGTTTACGCAACCAAATGCGCCACAATAAAGTCGCTCGTATAGACTGTGCCGTTAGAATCTCGTGTATCCAGTCGAGCGCGTTTTTGAGCCGCGTCCGAACGGCGCGACAAAGTCGCCCGTATAGACGGGGCCTAGTTTTTTTTGTTGTTTACTTATCAGTTTACTTTCTAATTCAAATCCAACAATGACTGACGAAATGGGATAGTGTTTATTAAGATGCAGTTTTCATTCCGAGTATTATAGGGAGCGACAATTAGTTTATTTAATTATGTGATTTTATTTAATTTTAATTTTATAAAAGTCTCTCACCATCTGCCTCGCGCCCAGACTCTGGAGCTGTATTTGTCGAGTCTCGACTGGCAACGACAGAATTCTAAATGCCTTGGTTGAGGGTATCTCTCAACATATCTATATATTCTATATATACAATACGTAAAGCAGATTTTCGTAAACACAAATCCCTCATTATTGGACCAAATTTAATTTTTGAGGTGTCAAAAGATTCGACTCAGCTCGTAGTTTTTCAATAAGGTTTTATTGTTTTATATATTTTAATATTTTAATTCTGAAGGGCATGGGAAGCTTATACATTTCGTTTTTGTCTTTAAGGTTAACATGGGGGACAATTTTTATTAATATAATATAATACAGACGAGTCAATACCCATCGATACTCGACAGATAAGTTACAACTCCATACATAAAAAAAAAAAAAAAAAAAAAAAAAACAACCCATGGGGTCATAGGTTGTTTTATGGTGAGCCGGGTGAGCGGAGTGATAGATATGGTGTGAAACATGTATAAAATGTACTTTTTTTAATGTAACCCTCGCCAAGTAACTTGACGAATGAATTTTCACATTTAAAAAAATCTCGAGTCTCTTGAAATTAAAGGCACGGCATTGGACTGGTTGGCGTCCTACTTTTTTGCGATATAAGACAGCAAACAAAAATTAACTTCACATCTGATTCTGGTTCAAGAAAACAATTTTACTTCTCGATTTTCAGTAATTCATGGGGAGTTCCGCAAGGTTCCATACTGGGCCCCATCTTGTTTCTTGTCTATATTAACGATATTTCAAGTAGCAGCTCTGTACCTTCAGAATCTTTAACAATATTCGCAGACGACTCTCTTCTTTATTCATCAGAAACAAGAACATTTCAGGTCTCGAAAGGGAAGCGTTCGCCAGCCAGTCTCTAAATGTTCTTGCACAGTATTTTTCTGATATTAATTTAAATAAAAATTCAAACAAAAATAATTTTATGTTCATAGCCACTTCTCAAAGAAAGAAAAATCTTGATAGAGCTGGCATTTTTCCTCCTTCAGTTTTGCTAGTCGATGAGGTTCTTGAAGAATCTTGCTTCGTGGACTACCTGGGAGTGAGATTAGACGATAATCTGTCATGGAAGGATCATGTAGACAAGCTTGCCTCTACTTTACCCTCAAACATTTTTATTTTAAGAAACTTATCTGCTTTCAACAATATTCATTTGTGTAAATTAGTGTATTTTAGTCTCATTGAAAGTTACCTTATGTATTCCATAGTGCTTTGGGGCCTCAGCAGCAAATTAAATTTAAGGCGCATCTTTGTATTACAGAAAAAAAGCAATTAGATGTATCTCTATAGTTTTAGGCCTAGGGATTCGTGTAGGCAAAAGTTTGTCAAAATTCAGATTTTAACTTTCCCCTCTCTTTTCATGTTCGAAGCTATTACTCATGTTGAAATTAACAACTTGATACAGCCTCATCAATATCATTATGCAACTAGGAATCGTAGAATTAATCCATCTTTGCAGTACAATTTAAAACTGTTTGAATCCAAACCTAGCTACGCTGATCTCAAGTATTTGTCATAACTTCCATCTCATATTCAATACTATAACACAAACATGAGTAGATTCAAGAAATAATTGAAACAGTACTTACGGTACCTCATAGAAAAATGTTATTACAGTTTCCCCGATTTTTGAATAAGATCCACACTTCCATCCCCATCCTGATGGTTTTTTCATTTTTCTCTTAAAAACCTACATTGGCACTATCCGAACCTGATTTACACCCTTACTTGAATACTTGATTGACAAGGCCTATGGCTGCAAATAAAGAAGAACTTAGATGGGTCTCATGCCTGCCAGCAGAGGTCAACGAGACAGACTACGGAGGTAACAGGTAACAGGCGTAGCCCTGGAGTCCGATGTGAATTAGAACGGGATTCTGCTCATGTACATTGTACATTGTATTGTATTGGTTGTTCCTTTTTGCAAATAACATTGTTTTTATAGTCGCATCCATTCAAATTGTTACCTGCTATTGATGCTGTGATTATTTATTTTTGTTATTTTTGCATGTTACCATTGTTGATTTGTTAATTTATAATATTAATAAGTTAATGCAATAAGTTCTCACGCTTGATTGTTATTTATTGTTGATTTTGTTATTGTTGTAACTAGTATGGAAATAATTAGTGCGCCACTGGTAATATTTAGTACTGTACTTAATTGTCTTTTGCTTGCTTCTTGTTTGTTATCAATCTCAAATTGGTGTTGTACCGTTGGAAGAAATAAATAAATAAATAAATAAATACATGACTCTATACCTTTCTAACGTTATGCCCGGATTTCTCCTATATGATGCACACGAGCTGAGAAAAAAGGAGGAAATGAAACACACTTGCCCATTAATATATAGATTGAAGCAGATGCACATTTAGATAACATACATTAATGTAATATTATAAAAAACATTTTCTTTTAGTAGCAAGACAAATAATTGAATTTTTTACTATATGGAACATAGAGTATAAAATTCTTTTAGATCGACTTTAAATTTCTCTTAGGCGAATTTTAGACCCCCAAAAGGCTTTTTTATTACTAATTTGATTTCAATGAAATTCTCAGGTTAGATTTTAAGTATTTTAAACTAGGTAATAAACTATAATCGAGCAATTATTTTCAAGTATTAAAAAAGCTTATTTTCCGGAATTTTTGACAGAACTTTAGTTGTTTAGGCTACATGATTTGACTAATGTAGTTGCTATGATCAGTTTATATTCCCCCATCGCAGCTGAGTTGTTGCTGTGTTGCTGAAAACAACATTCAACATATTAACATAACCTTTTCTTTTTATATCTGCTCGCCGTTATGAGTAGTGTGTTTGGTTACTTCTGCGCCGGAAGTCGTGCCATCTGCCCGAGCAGCTGCTCGAGCAGCTGGCGCCAGCTGCTATGTTACATAGCTTCCGGTGGGGGTTAGAGGGTATATATGAGATGCTGTAGTTATATTTTATGCCATATAGGTTGGGTGGAGATGGCGATAGTGTTGGCGTTAGGGTGAAGTGAATTTGCGCATAAAATTAAAAGTTAGTTCAAAATTGAAATTCGTTGGTGTTAACGAAACTCTAACAGTTGAACAAAAATTAAGAGTTAGTTCAAAATTGAAATTCAAACTTATAATTGGGATCTGGAAAATATGTCAAGGTCATCCAGAGTAAGTTTTAAAAATTCTATCCAACTATCACTAGAAATAGTTTTAAGTTGAAGTAGTTGGTGATAGCGGGATAATTGATTCGTGCCATGGGAGAGGTGTTTATCGTATGAAAGTTGGCGATCGAATGAGAAACGCCGCCTAGGGAGAGGGCTTATAAAACGGCAACCTCCCCCCACCACTCCTTCCCCCACTCCTTTAGACCAATAACCGGTTGCCGACACTATGTGGTAAAACTGAACTAGACATGGCGGCCGCCATGGATAATTCTAACCTCAAATCTTAGCTCAGCTGAAGAGAATAGAGGAGCATGAAGTAGGAATTGTGGTGACAGCGCTTATATGAGGAATAGTAGGGGTAAAATAAAAAAAATGTTGAACACAGTCGATAGGTGTAACAAGTTCAAAGTTGTTGAATTGTAACATAGAATGCAAAATGTTGTAAATAACATTATCATCAACATTAACCTGCGAAGTCTTTGAGTATAATGGGTTAAAACTGTACTTCTTCCTAATTCTATTTAAATTAGTTCTACACTTTGAAATTGAAGGTTTAGAAGTACTTCGTAATATGTGTTGTGTTCGCAAAAGCTTTAATTTTAAACATTGTGCAGTCATCATAACCGATGTGTTAAGTTCAGAGGTTAAAAGAAGACTGAGATATAAAATGAAGTGTAAAAGAAATTGAAACAGAAAGCCAGAGTAGTAATTTTATAGGTTAGAATTTACAAAGGCTATTCCATGGATAATTCTAACCTCAAACCTAGTAAGTGAAGTAGTCATAACATAAAACTAACGAGAGATGATGACCGAGCGGATGCGAGGCAATGATGTTTGTAGCGCGATAAACTACCCACCTTATAGAGGCAATAACTCCAGCCAGATGGCGGCGGATGGCAAGCAAATGACTGGTTGACCGACTTTCACCTGAGTAGTAAGAGAAGTAGGGTTCTGTGTCTATCCCTACTCCTTGGGGTCAATGACCGACCGGAAAGGTCAATGACCTCCCCCCCCCGAAAAAATGGAGCCCCCCCCTTCCCCCCACTCCTTCCCCCACTCCTCCAGGTCAATGGCCGGTCACCACCGGTTGTTGACTTTATGTGGTGAAACCAGACTAAATATGGCAGCTGCCATGGATAATTCTAACCTCAAACCTGCTGCGCATGCAACAAGTTCTCCGGATCGGAATGAGTCTATGCTATGCGCATGCGCCTAGTCCTGTATTACTCACTTTAGCGCTACTGCACATGGATAATTCTAACCTCAAACCTTGGATTTGTGTTGTTGCGCATGCGCCGCTCCCCACTCCTTTGCCTTCCTTTTACACTGCTGCGAACTGGACTGGATTGAACACTGTACTGGAGTGAAACAACTTCCCCCACTACTCGAGAATCCGAGGAGCAATACGAGCCTGATCTTAGCGTCAGTCGTCAACAAACTTTCATAGCGAAAGGTTGTTGGCGACTCAGCAAGAGGTTTCAAATATATAGTAGGCCTATATATATTTAAACTTCTTCTACTACGTTGCGTTTTTTAATGCAATGTGGTATGTGTGTGTGTGTGTGTGTTTAGTTTTAAGTTGTATTAATTTAAGAAATAATTTGCGCATTGCGATGTTAGTTATAAGTTGGGTTTAGCATTAAGGTGTATTAATTTTAAGAGGTGTTTAGCATTAAGGTGTATTAATTTTAAGAATAATGATGGTATTTGGTTGTGTTGAATTATTTGGTTTTTAATAATGATGTGTTGTTAGTTTTAAGTGTTGATATTAATAATTTATGTTGTTGTTTGCCTTTCAGCTAGATGTTAGGGGTAGATTAACTGTAAATTCAGAAGTTCAGTTGAACTTCACTTAGAAGGGGTGGGACATCCGTAAATTGCGGACTAGGTTTTTGCATTTTGTTTAGGAATATGATGGGTGGGATTAGTTTGGGTGGGTGTTAGAGTTGCGTTTCTGCATTAGCTGTTCCAGTTTCCCTGAAATTAATGGTTACGCTTTGATGCGGACGGGACGTTACGCTTTGATGCGGACGGACCAGGGCCTCCCTGCTGTTCCAGTTTCCCTGAAATTAATGGTTACGCTTTGATGCGGACGGGACGTTACGCTTTGATGCGGACGGCCAGGGACTCCCTTGCAGAACGTAACTAGTGGGTTGGGAGTGGGAACCGCTAGGCAAACAGGGTGGTGGGAACAGTATTACTGTTCCCATCACCTTGGATCATTATAAATCTTGAATGACCTTGACCCACTTTCGGAAGGGTCAATGACCCCCCCCCCGAAAAAATGGAGTTGATTCCCCCCCCCCTCCCCCCCCCCGAAAAAAATGGAGTCGACCCCCCCCCCTCCCCTACTCCTACCCCCACTCCTTCCCCCACTACGGGTGAACGACCGGTCATGACCTGAAAAATTAAAATGGCTATAACTTGATAACGGATTGACGGATTTGGACAAGCGATACATCATTGAAAAGGTCTATGTAAGACAAACATTTTGGTAAAAGAAGAATTTGGTTATCTTATTTTAGTCAAAAGTTATGCGAATTATTTTAAATAAATACCTTCTCTTTCCCCTTTTCCCCCACCTCCCAGGTCAATAATCAGTCTCGGCCAGCTGCTACCCCTCTTCATTTGCATATTGTTATAAAAGACGCACGACTGCGGCTAACATTTCATTCTGATTCCAGACGTTACGCTGCGAACTTGGAGCCACAACCATGTTATCTCTGCCAACTACAACTTCTACTTTAACTTCTACTTCGACTTCTATTTCTACTACGGCTGTTCCTGCACCTAAGAAAAACTCTTCGCCTCAAAAACCTTCCTGATTGCTACAAGAATCGACTTGCATCTCAACCTTCAACTTCTGGAGCTATTCTTCCGCCAACTAACACTTCTAGACTTCGTAGTATTTTTTCACCGCCTTCGCCTTCAAAGGACTCCGCACCACCATCAACTACTATGCCGCCACCGCAGAAGCCAGTTCACCACCATCCTAATACCCCTTCCGTTGAAACCATTGTTCATCGTCTAAGCACACCCATTATCCCACTATCACCATTGCCTCCTACCCCACCACTTAGTACACCTAAAGATCATACCTATCACAAAACTGAATCCTCTCAACCTGCTACTAAATCATCTCCTAAATCAGCTCCTAAACCAGCTTCTAAACCAGCTCCTAAACTTACTCCTAAACCTACTCCTAAACCCGCTCCTTCAGAGCAATTTCAATTATTACAAGAACAGCGTCGTAGGGCATTTAGCCGTCCCACTACTTGCCCTGAAATGCTTACTAGGGGAATTAAGAAAGGATCACCTTGTGGGAGGAAATGTGTAAAAAAACGAAAGTTTTTGCCGTGTACATGTCGTAAAACACATTTCTGAACTACAAGTGACAGAAACCCCCACTGTTGAATACCAATCCAAAATTATTGGTGTGAAAGGAAATAGGCTTAAGAGAGGTTGTGTCTATTTTTTTGAAAGTGTTATTGACAACGAACACATTTTGGCAACTTGTAACGGCGTAAGATATAATATTAAAGTGATTGAATCCTTGCGCAAAGAGAAATCCGTTTATGAGTTAGACTCTAAAGACTATCTCCTCAGACACAAACTGGATGGTATTACAAGGTGGGGGCGTAGCAAGTAAATTCACATAGCTTTTTCCAAATTATTGCTTAAAAAAATACTGGGGGAGAAACACAACGCGTTATAGCGTTGTGTTTCTCCCCCATTATTTTTAACACTCTAAGTCTCGTGACCTACTAACCTACTTCCATCCAAGTAGTAAGAAAAGTACTTCCCCCCACTCCTTTGGGTCGATGACTGGTCATGGTCAGCACCTACCCCTCATTTGCATACTATTATAAAAGCGGAGCGAGCGTGGTCACCCCTTCATTTTTCTTCTACACGCCGCTCTTGTCGTTTCGTCTCTGCTGTTTATAATATTTCTTGCTTCAAAATGCCTCCTCATCTGAATGAAAATTTTAATTTTTCTGAAATTTCTGATGTTTTTGAACAATCTGAAGACACTTTAAGTAACGACAGTGAAAGTGAAGATGATGAGGACGATGATGATTATACTGTTGAACTTAGTGAAGAACGTAAAGTCATAGCAATTGATCCACAATTTCCATTTGATACAATAGAAAAGTTATGGCTGAAGCTAATAAATGGTTGGACTCAGGATGTTATGTACAAATTGACTCTTTTATATTGTATGGTGATAGTCATTCTTTCCTTGTCACACCAAATGACAGAGACCGCATGTTGCAGTGGGCACAATCTATAATGGAGTGCTACGAACAAGGTGTGGACACTGGCGGCTATTTTCTTGCACAACTAGTGTAATAACAAATTACCCTTCCCCCACGTAGTGAAGAAGGAAAAGAAATATTAGGAATCTAATTATAATACTTCTTCCACATATAAAGAAGAGGGGGAAAGGAGTGGGGATTATAAAGTGGTGGGGGAATGTGTATAAATGCAGGTTGTTTCAAGAGACTTATTATTATTGTGGCTTTAGCAGAAACAACATGGAGTTTAAATCTTCAGCAAAAATAAGGAATAATATAATAAAGAAAGAAATTCGCAAGAAAGAAAGATTGAACTTATAAAATTACAACTTATAATACCTTCCATTGAAATTGGATGTAGCAAACTAAAGACTTTGGTGAAAACTAACGAATATTGTTACAATTGCTAAAAACAATCGAAGAGTTGAAGAGAAAGAATGGACATTCTACATAGTAAAATTTGAACATTTTAATATAAATAAGTAAACTGAAAAAAGTAGATGTAGAATAGAGAGCCAGGAATAGATCACTTTGTGGTAATGGACTAACATGCCACTTAGTGCTCTATTCCTCGTTCTCGCGTTAAATTGGATTACCTTGACCTATTTGTTTGACTGTTAGAATTTGGTTAACACTGTTGAATTTCAGTTTTCAACTAATGTTTATTTTTATTCAACTGTTAGAGTTTTTTACACTGTCGAATTTTAGTTTTGAACTAACTTTTAATTTATGCGAATTTTCAGTTCAACTCTAGTTAATTTATGCGCAAATTTAGTTCAACCAAGTGCCTGTGCTCTAGCCATTTCCACTCCAACATTTGTTCTTTTAACATCTGTCCCATAACATCTGTTCTAACAGATGTTAAAAGAAAGTTTGTTAAAGTTTGAATATAAAGAAGTATATACTAAAACTCCAATGGGAATAAAGAACACGAATGAACAATTAGTTTGTAGAAGGTTAATATTTTGTTGAAAATGTTTGATTTCCTAGGATAGTGAAGAGGATGAAATAGTGGTGGGGGAACCATTATAATAGGAGGAACGTGAGAGCCCACTTCATTTCTTGGTGAAATTTCGAAGAGTAAACATCTCAACATGTATCGTTGCGATAAATGTTCGGAATCGTTTCACGATGAAATTCTATTAGACTGTCATAAAGAACTAATTCACAAACAACCCAGAAGAAAAACAAGAACAACAAGAACAACAAGAAGAACAAGAACAACAAGAAGAACAAGAAGAACAAGAAGAACAATATGAAATAACAGCAACAACTTCAACTACTTTACCAAATCTACAAGTATTTGCATTACCTGGTAAAGTAGTAATGCATCATAAGATTCAAATGAAAACTTGAAGCTAGAAGAATTTATTAGAGAAGCAAAACCAATTGTAAGTAAAACTTTAAAAGAAGAATTAAAAAGATTGAACTTTCTTAAATTTGGTTTACTACTAGAAGCTATGTTTATAAATGTACAAGAAGAATTATCACCAAGAGGATTCATAACAAAAAACCGAACCATTATGGAAAGTTCAAACATTGATTCAATAGTAGAGAACTGTATAGAAGAAATATTAACAAAAATTCAGGAACACGAAGGAAGAGGATCCGGATGGAGTCTTACAAGTATTGAAGTATTAGATATAAGAGTTCACAAACATGGATATGGACTAATGGGATCAAGTTACATTCCTCTGCCAAAAAGAATTGAAGATACAAAATCTTGTATTAATGTTAAAAATGAAGACAATGAATGTTTTCGTTATGCAATGACAACTAAATTTGTACCACATCATGTGAATAGACCTGACCAAGAATATGAAAATCAAAGGTTTAGATACAATTTTCAAGGAATCACTTATCCTGTATCACTGAAAGATATATCAAAATTTGAGAAGAAAAATCCCGGTACGTCTATCAATGTTTTTGCATTAGATAGTTCAAACAAAGTGTATCCTTTACGTATTGCAAAAGAAGAGCTACCAGATCATACGGATTTACTACTACTAACGCGAGGAGATGTGTCTCACTATGTGTACATAAAGCAATTTGATCGTCTTGTTAACAAGCAACTTTCAAAAAATCGAAACAAAAAGATAATTTGCAAGAGATGTTTTAATTTTCAACGAGAAGGAAGAGAAGGAAGAGAATGGTTACAAGAGCACAAAAGACTATGTAACAATAATTATGAAGCAAAGATTAATTTACCTGCGGAAAACAGAGCATTCGTTAAATTTGAAAAGGTTCATTATCAATACCGTATCCTTTCGTTGTGTATGCGGACTTTGAATCAACACTTGTTCCTGTTGAAGATGAAAATTGTGAAGCTAGAAAAAGTGTCAAGTATCAAATGCACAAACCAAACAGTTTTTGTTTAATGGTGAAATCGACATTATCAGAAGAACATTTAAACAGATATGGATTAACTTCAGAACCTCTAGTATATCGTGGTGAAAATGTAGAAAAAATATTTCTTGATCACTTATATTCAATAGCTGGAAATGTACAAAGATTATATACAAATATTGTACCAATGAAAACGATGGAGGAAGAAGAAGAAATTCAACATGAAAATGCAACTCGATGTTTCTTGTGCAAAAATGATTTTACTATTGAGAATTATAAAGTTAAAGATCACGATCACCTCACTGGTTATTACAGGGGTGCTGCTTGTAATAAATGCAACTTGAGCTATCGTTTACCACTATTTATTCCTGTGGTTCTGCATAACCTCAGTGGTACGATGCTCATTTCATAATACCCGAATTAGGAAGAGACGATGGTAAAATTGATGTATTAGCTGAAACTTCAGAGAAGTTCATCAGTTTTTCCAAAGAAGTTGGAAACATGAAATTAAGATTCTTAGACTCCTACAGATTTATGCCGTCGAGTTTGTCCAAACTTTCAGAAAATTTAAGGAAACAAGATTTAATCGAAACAAAGAAGATTGTAAATAACGACAAACTGGATTTGGTACTTCGGAAAGGTGTGTTTCCATATGATTACATAGACAGTTTAGAAAAATTTAATGAAACATCACTTCCGGCTAAAGAAGAATTTAAAGTAAACTTTACGACATGGACATATATCAAGAGGACTATGATCATGCATGTAAAGTATGGAACGAATTAGGATTTAGAACATTAGGAGAATATTCAGATTTTTATGTTAAATTAGATGTAACTTTATTATGTGATATAATGGAAGAATTTAGAAATACGTGTTTTGCAGCTTATGGATTGGACCCTCTTCATTCGTACACTTCACCTGGATTAGCATGGCAAGCCATGTTGAAAGAAACAAATTGTAAAATACAACTTCTTACTGATATAGATATGGTTTTAATGTTAGAGTCAGGAGTTCGAGGGGGATTGACGCAAAGCGTTACACGACATTTTAAGGCGAACAACAAGTATCTGCCCGATTATGATGCATCAAAACCAACAACATTCCTGGTTATTTTGATGCAAATAACTTATACGGATGGGCAATGTCAAATCCCCTTCCATATGATAATTTTAAATGGATAGATCCAGAATCGATTGGAAACATAATGGATATACCGAAGCATGGTGAAACTGGTTACATTTTTGATGTGGATTTTGAATATCCTGAACATCTTCATGATCAACATTATGATTTACCACTTCTTCCGAAGACTGAAATTTCCCCTACTGAAGATGGCCAAAATTATTGATGACTTTAAACCGACAAGTCTCGATATGTTGGACACTACTGGATGATACAACAGGCTTTAGACTTAGGACTGAGAATTACAAAAATTAATCGAGTACTACAATTTTCTCAATCTTGTTGGTTAAAACCTTACATCGACAACAACACAAGAAGAAGAGCCGTCGCTACATCAAGTTTCAAAAGATTTTTTCAAATTAATGAACAACGCAATATTTGGCAAGACTTTGGAAAACAAAAGGAAACATAAGGATATCAAATTGGTAACTGATCCAGTAAAATTACAGAAATTAGTGCAACAACCAAACTTTGGTTCATCTGTAATTATTAATGAAAATCTAGTTGTTATTTCCATGAACAAGAAGTCAGTTGAAATGGATCGTCCTTTGTATCTTGGAATGTCAATCTTGGATATTTCAAAAACACATATGTATGAGTTTCATTATAAGAAGATGGTTAACTATTATGGAAGAGAGAACATTGGTATTGCATATATGGATACGGATGCACTCATTTACTGGATTAAAACAAATGACATGTATGAGATCTACGCACCTTTATATATAAAGATGATTTCGACTTTTCCGATTATCCTAAGGGATCATCCAAATTACGACTACGACAAAAACAAGAAAGTATTGGGAAAATTTAAAGATGAAACAAATGGTGTGCCGATGATGGAATTGTAGCATTAATGTCCAAACTGTATTCATTTCAACTGTACATAAATGAAAGGAATGAACATCAAGTCACAAAAAAAGCCAAAGGAATAAAAACTTCTTTCCTGAAGAAGAATGTACAGTTTGAACATTATAAAAGATGTTTGTTTGAAATGTTGAAACAACTGCAACGTTCAACACTATTAGAAGTTATAATCATCAACTTTTTAGTGTCAAACAAACAAAGTGGGCATTAAGCTACAAAGATGACAAGCGCCATATTTTAGAAGATAAAATTAATACTTTACCATTCGGCCACTACTCCCTGAACCCTATCGACCAGTAAACCTATTCTTCGTCCTCTACCTTCTTCCTTTTTCCTTTCCGTAAAGAAGAGGGGACATGGCAAACCCAATGCCATGTTCCCTCTTTTTTACACTAATATGATATGGCCTTGACCTATATTCAAACTATATAAATGAGAATTAACTATTCTATGGGTCAGTATTTTTACAAGCGGTGTACAAGAAACATCTGAAGATGGAAAGTGTGAAGGACAAGATTGTAAATGAACTACATAAACCAGCAAGAAGAAGATTTCCAAGAAGAAGTACAATCATTAAAGGAATGAATGATCTTTATCAAGCTGATCTCATTGAAATGATACCGCACAGTAAATTAAATAAAGGATTTAAATATATTTTAACAATTATAGACTGTTTTACTAAAATAGCTGACGCTTTACCATTGAAGGATAAGACTGGTAAAAGTGTTACAAAAGCTATGGAAACCACAATACAAAGAAATAAATTTAAAATTAAACATCTACAGACCGATGATGGAAAAGAATATTTTAATAAAGACTTTGGAGCTTTGATGAAGAAATATCAAATAAATCATTATTCTACAAATTCTGAAGTTAAAGCTTCAATAATGAAAGATTCAATAGAACATTAAAAGGTGCGATGTATAAACAATTTCAAAAAGAGGATCATATGTATGGTATGACATATTACCACAACTTATAAAAGAGTATAACAACAAATATCATCGTACCATTGGAATGAAACCTATCCAGGTAAATAGTGCTAATGCCAAAATTGTATTACAACGTATTAAAAATAATACAACACCAAAATTGGAAAAATTGCAACCAAAGAAGTTCAAGGTCAACGATAAAGTTCGTTTAAGCAAATACAAAGGTGGTATTTAGTAAAAGATATCTACCAAATTGGACTAATGAAGTATTTACAATTATAAAGTGCAACCAACTATACCTGAAACCTATTTATTAAAGGATAACAAGGGGTGAATTACTTCAAGGTGGATTCTACGGACACGAATTGTTGAAATCAACAGTTGGTGATGTATATCTTGTCGAGAAGATTTTACAAAGGAAAAAGGATATGGTTAAAGTCCGGTGGTTAGGGTTTGATAAAAGTGAAGACTCTTGGATTCCTTCAAAAGACTTAGTATAGTTGTTTAATAGCTCATTGTGTGTTTAACCTTTATACAAGATGGAGATTGTACAACAAAAAGATCGATTTAATATCAATAACATTGATGAATTGACAGTTGACAATGATAAGTTAAATCATGGAAAACATGGTGAATTACTACCAAATACGATAAGATGTCTAATAACTGGTCCTTCAATTGTGGAAAAACTATGTTGTTTTTAACCTTATAAACTAATCCTAAAGATTGCGTTTTAATAATATATACATTTTTTCAAAATCATTGCAACAACCAAAATATCAATTATTGGATAAAGTACTTGCAGTGTACCTGAAGTGAATTTTACAAGTTTAATGCCAGTGAAACAATTATGCAACCAAATGAAGCAAAACCATTTTCTATTTTTATATTTGACGATGTTTCGTGTGAAAATCATGACACAATAAGGATTATTTTGCTATGGGAAGACATCATAATATTGATAGCATTTATATTGGTCAAACATACAGTAAAATTCCAAAACAACTTATAAGAGACAATGCAAATATGTTGATCATCTTCAAGCAAGATGAAACAAATTTAAAGCATATATATAATGATCATGTAAATGCGGATATGCCATTTGAAAAATTTAAAGAGATGTGTGGCAAAGCATGGAATGAGAAATATAGCTTTCTTGTTATTATGAAGGAAGAAGATATTAAAAATGGTAGATATCGTATAGGGTGGATAAATTTGTATTTATGCGTTGAACTACCGATGCTACATCTAGTTACATGTTGAACTTCACAGTGTAAACATGGTGAATCAAGAAAAACTATTGAAAGAAATAAATCACTGAGTGATTCTATTAGGATGAAGAATCGTGCATTGAGGATGGGTTTAAGTGAAAGAGAAGAATTTTTAGAGACTAACTTTAAACCTATTACGGAACCTTTAAAAACAGTATCAGAAACTATTGGTAAACCTCGTTATGAAGGAGATGTTTTACTACCAGTTTCTAAACAAGAAGTACAAGCATTAAAAAAAGAGAAGATGATGATTCAATATACAAGTGCTAGTGAGCAAGAAGAAACAAAAGAAGAAGAAGAACCAATTGTTGAAAAGGAAGAAGAACAGCCAATACCTGAAGCTGAACAATCTATTCCAAATTTAACTCAATTGAGTAGCGATATATTACAACATGGACCTCTTGGAAGAAATATATAATGAAAATGCTACATGATATGAAATCAAACCCGAAATTTGAGTAGATCACACGTATACGGAGCAAGAATTGATGGGAATGAATTGAAGATTGGCGATTCAAAGCTTGAAATAACACAAGACGATTACATCATTATTGGTGAGCATAGATATAAAGGAACAAAAGGATTATATGAATTAATTTTTAAAAACATACCACTAAGATATTCATCCAAAGATTTAAGTGTTTTTAAGGAGATTCTCCAAAATACTAACGCTCATAAAGAAACTATGTAAAGGATGCAATGATTATCGTTCACGTGCAACAAAATATAACATCGTTATAAAAAAGTTGTTTCCTCACGAAAATTGCCACACATTACGTACTGCACCAGCGGTGAGACAACCCACTGAAAAGAAAATCTTTATCACTTATGGATTTATCACTTCTTGAACAACATGGTAAAAAGAGTAAGGAGAAACTTCAACATCTGGTAAAGGATTGATGAAAAATCTATACAATACGAATGTGATTTACTACAACGATATCAATAAATGGTTGATAGAATGAGACTATTGCATGAAGCCATGGAAGCCGGTCATACAGGTTTGAATAATGAATGGGTGGCTCTAGTTGATGAACTTAGGAATCGCGGTATAGTCGTATAATTGTCCGTGGATATAAAAGAGGTGCAAGCATAAGACGTATCAGTTCTAACATGAGCGTCGACAAGTTCGGACGGTACTCCGCTTTAGGAGTGCA
>CM061532.1:196984540-197090062 GCA_030545055.2 Neoaliturus tenellus
TACGATAAATTTTAAACATTTGTGAACATCAAAATTACTTTAAAACTCACACCTATAATATTGTAGAATCGATTGGCAATCAATACAAGCATTTCGTTTCTACTACAAACAATTTATACCAATTTTCAGATGGGTACAAAATTTCACGTATGAAGTATAGGTATTACAGCTTTATGCTAGTTACAGACAAACTTAACAATATAAGAACTTCAACTAACCCTGTATTACAAAAACAACAATACGCATTTACTCAACAAACTTGGTCATACATCGTATAAAATTTTGTACAAGATACGAATCAGCAAGTGTTGGAAAAATGCCACCAAGTATTTTGGCAAAGTTATTAATCAAACAAAAGGATATTAAAATTTTACAAGGGTTAAAAGAGCAAGCTTACTTGAAGGGTCTAAGATTAACAAAACCTTACAGAAGAATGACCTCTTATCACTCACCAAGTTAAAAAGTTGTAAAATTGTCAATATTACTATCCTTGTGAAATGAAATGTGCTACTCATTGATTCAAATATCAGAGGAGAAATGTTTAAAGCAATACCGAGCCCAGTATTGTGGAATTAAATGCTTTGTACCCTCAATTTATAAAATAGTTATACATTTAAACCAGATAGTTACTCCAAGATCATTAATACGTCTATCCCACACGGTAATGAAAATGACTATTATTTATGCCTGTTGCCAAGGCAGGCTAAACTAACCACATATGTGCTAACAACATATTTTAACTACAAATAATAAAAAAGCACTGCGAAATATATGTCAATATAGTTGTCATGAAAATCCACAATACCCTGTCATTACCGGATTGATTCCGAATATTAACAAACAAAAACCAACATTCAAGACGAATTACAGTTGATTTGCGAACAAAATAATTCAATTACGGTGGGAACTAATTAACTGTACATTCCCTGCGAGTGTGAAATAAAAATAGACAACATTTAAAATAAAATTTAAAAATAATCAGGATTCTGACCAATAACAAAGTAAAAGTATTTAAATAGACGACAAAGAAAGTATGGAAGAAATAGGAAACCTGAACAATCAAAATAAAGTGGAACTTCAAAGACTGCAACCGATTGGTCGAAAGGGAAAATTTGATTTTTAAAGAAAAAGGAAGGTTACGTGAAGAGACCGCCGGGAAGAGAAATGTGAGGTGAGGTCTAGACCGGGGGCTGGATCGAGTAGGTCCACAAGAAGAAGTTTATGCAGCAGATCTAGCCAGGTTTCACTTCTACGGGGTGTCCCAGACCACCCGTACACCCCTTTTAAAATCTACAAATCTAATTATTCACACAAACAAATTGTGCTGTTATCGGTAAACCGGTTGCGCTCTATCCATTGATCATAATATAAATGTACATAGTACACCAGAAGTAACCTACCCAGACCATAAGTCATTAATTTAAAAAAAGAACCCCCTCTTTTTATGGCATTTTTGGATTCTAGACAAATTTTAAGACTACTTTACTATTTATCCCTAAACCTAACGGTTTGGGAGATAATAGAGGTCGAAGTTTGATTTTTTCCCATAAGAATAACATGGTGCTAAATTTCACATCCAATATCTCTGTAAATTTCCCGTTAAACTAAAAAGGCCTAGCATAAAAATGCCTTAGCTTCTTCTTTTAAACACTTTAGCATCATAAATTATTAGTTTTGTCATAATTTTTTTTTTTTCAATGAATTTGTAAATATAGTAGAAATTATTAAAAATGTGTAGAAAACTAAAATTAATCGGTATTTTTAAATGAAATATTATCTAATACCCCCGTCGCAGCAGACCTGCGTACTCAGCGAATTTCTAAAGAATCTTGAGATTTAGTATTTTCCCCATAAACACCATAGGAATGAGTATGTAGGTTTGCTGCAATGGGATGGTGTTTGAAAATGTTAGTTTTGTTAGGAAATGTAATAGTTAGGTAAGATAAATATCAAATTTTATCAATAATCGGCACTTTTTAATTTTCCACATAAACCCTATGGAGGTGAGTATGTAGGTTTGCCGCCATATGGGTTTTGTAAGCAAATATCAGTTAAACCCTACCTAGTGAATATACATGCCAAATTTTATCAAGTTATTCCAATAAAGAAGCGTGATATAGGGTTTTGTTAATTTCCCTTAAGATTAACATGGGAAGCCTATTTTTGACTTTTCTCCGTAACCTGTTAAGCGATGTTAAAAATTCAAAATACTAAATTGTTTGTTTTTTTTAAGCTCTTTTAAATGGTTTTTAGTTAAAATTGTTGAATTTTGAAAATTAAGGTCCAAAAATGCCAAAAACCCATTTTTGACCCTTTTGAAACCCCATAAAACCCCGTTCCCATATTCCGATCATGCTGGTTTGCGAACTCATGAAAATAGACCTGGTCTTACACCTTCATACCAAATTTCATCAAAATCGGAGGTTCCTGTCAAAAGTTATCGAGACCACGGACACACACACATATATATATATATACATATATATGAAATTGAACGAATGGTGTTTTTGGCTTCTGGGGACCTCATAACGAAAAAGTATTATGGTCCCGGACCTAGGTTTCACCATGACTACTACCGTAATAGCGTATTCCCTATAGGGAAATTCGCTAAAATGAGGTTTTAAGATATTTTTATGCTTGGACAGTTATGTTAAAGGTAAAAGTTTCAGTGTTAATGGATATGACAATTTGCTCCATGTTATTCTTATGAAAAAAAAATCAAACTTCCACCTCCATTATTTTCCAGACCGTTATGATTAGGGATACACATTAAATTGTAAAGTAGTCTTAAAATCATGTCTTTAATCCAAAATATCATATAAAGTAGGGGTCCGTATTTAAAATTAATGACTTCCGCTCTGAATAGGTTACTTCTGATACACCCTGTACATTTAAATTATCATCAATGGATAGAGCACAACCGGTTTACCTGTAATGGCACAATTTGTTTTTGTGAAAAATTAATTAATTGTGTAGATTTTAAAACCGGTGTACGGGTGGTCTGGGACAACCGGTATAATTAATTCCATACACATCCTAAGCAGGGTGAGGTGCTTAATAAGCCACCAAATCCATTAACATAGTATTTAAATAAGAATTTTTAAATGGCGGTGTTTACAAATTTCCCATGGTTAAATTTTGATAAATTTTTTTCCATGTTAAATACTTGTCACTTGTCACATCAACGATAAAATATTTGATAGTACAATACTAGAAATTGAATAAAAATTAAAAAACTTTGATTTGTTCGCAAACGCTGTGCCTACACATTTAGATTCTAGACCTTTCACTACTCTAAGCGAGTGGGAAAATAATTAAAAGAATTTCTAACGTACATTTAAGAAAGGACTTACAAAGCAAGACTACACTTAAAAAAAATTCTTTTTCAATAAAGTTACAGTTTCTGATAACCTAATAATCTTACCAACAAACTTGTTGAAGGGTTGGAATATTTTTCTAATTGGATGTTCTTGTCTTGTTTCATTCTGTAAAATGTATTTTAGTTTAACAATATTTTAATTTTTTAGGAAAGACCTATGCAGGGTATCTGGTTAAGACGATGCTGGTTCACATACTGAGAAAGTACAGAGTGTCCACAAAAATGGACATCTACAACCTGAGAAAGACGTTAACCATTACCCTTGTCAACAGTGAGGGGTACAACATAGAACTGCACCGCAGAAAGTGACATTTTGCTTTTTAAAACTGTTAATTATTTTAATGATTGTTCATTAAAATGCGTTTTTCCTTGGGCTTAGTAGTAATGACCACATTGAATATCTTTAGAAAATAAGATATTTACAACTGATGAATCCAGACAGTAGCAAGTTAAAAGTTTGTGTCTTTTCAGACTGCGTGTGTCAGGGTGGGGCCTCAACTAAGACAGCGATTCCTATCTAAAAAGTATTACTCACGGACATGCCGACTGTATGGTGCACTGTGATACCTGTGATAGTTGTATATAAAAATGGAATACTATTCTGATGATGCATTTTGTGTCAAATAAAATAAACAAAAAAATAGCTTTTGCAGTGGCGAACTTTGAATTTAGATAAATTTTAACCCATTGAAGAATTAAGGAGAACAAAAGAACAATATGAACTTGTTACAAATAACTCATGCACAAAACTCCAAGAAAACATGCTCTTATACCTGTCAAGTTATAATTCCACCGAAAACCGAGTGGGTTTAATAAAAACACGACCGCGCCGCGGGCGTCACCACAAATACGACACACAAAGTGGCAAAGCTCATGCCGAGCGGATTGTGGATGTCACCATGCGATATGGATATGACCTTTTATAAGCTACAATTTTCATTTAATTTATTTTTAGCTAGTTTTTAAATTATACATTTATTCTTCATGCCATGCTATTTATTTTAGGGTGGTATGTCCAGTAAAACTTATCTGACTAAAAATTTCAATTTATGAATTACCATGATAATTGGAGGATCATATTTAGTCTAAGTAAAACAATGTTTCCTTAATTAAATGTATACATAGAATTGTAACACGAATCCGTTAATATTATTATTAAAGTGTAACGAGTGTAATATACTATTCTTTATCGTGGGTACTTATATGTATAAGATCACCTCTTTATACTCGTTTAAAACTTTCATCAGTCGTGTTCTTATCCGGCATTGATCAGACTGACGGCAAGGCAGGTGAGAACGACTCCTTGGGGCCTGCTCTGAGGAGTAATGTATGCAATAGGTGGGCGTACATAATATCGTTAACATCAGCTCTCATAGCTTCCATCACAGCGATTAAGCATACACTGAAATCGGTTAAATACCCTAATTCGTTTCCAAACGGTTGATTCTCCTCGAATATTTCAAAATTTCACAAATAACCTCAGTTTGAATCCGTTACGAAATAAAAATATGTATTGTTTCATTGTAAACCTTATATAACATACCAGGTGTTTATAACCACCCCGTGTTTCATTGTAAACCATTTATAACATACCGGATCTCCTACATCACCGGTACAAGCCTTATAAAATTAGCAGAATAAATGTTCAAAAAACAAATTGTACCATTTTAGGTAAACCAGCTACTACGTATCTATCGATTGACCCTTATTCCAATACACAGGGTTTACCAGAAGTGCCAAATTCAGAACAGAAGTCATTAGTCTCAAATACAAACATCCACTTTTCATGTTTTTTTTTTTTTTTTTTTTTTTTTTTTTTTTTTTTTAAATCATTATTTTAAGACGGATTTACAATTTAATGTCCCACATAATCAAAACGGTTTATGAGATAACGGCAGTGTAAGAATAACATATATCTATGGGAAAAAGCTCCCACCTATTATCCCAGTTTGTGTATCCATAACGGATAGTGGCACTGAATTAAATAGTAAAATTTACTTTAGAAGTATATTTGATAAGAAATTTGCCAATACCTTTTTTAAAAGAAATTTTTCTCCTAAAAGATTTTTACTTTTCTATGACATTTTCATTATACAAGAAATTATTTAAAATTCATTTTAAATTTTAATAAATTATGTGATAACCGGTCTTTTGTGATAG
This sequence comes from Neoaliturus tenellus, assembly GCA_030545055.2. Lineage (NCBI taxonomy): Eukaryota > Metazoa > Arthropoda > Insecta > Hemiptera > Cicadellidae > Neoaliturus > Neoaliturus tenellus. The sequence goes on from CM061532.1 coordinate 196,990,080, forward strand.
AAAAGTATTTAACTTGAGGTTCTCTGAATAAAAATAAAAATTGTGGCTTATAAAAGGTCATATCCATCTCGCATGGCGACATCCACAATCCGCTCGGCATGAGCTTTGCCACTTTGTGTGTCGTATTTGTTGTGACGCCCGCGGCACGGTCGTGTGTTTTTATTAAACCCACTCGGTTGTCGGTGGAATTATAACGTTACAGGTATTTAAGAGGATACGTTAATTTAAGAGGATGTTGACAGAGTTTTGTATTATGCGTTATTTTTAACGAGTCATATTTTATTTATAATTTCTTGTTACTTTTATTTCTTTGTTTCATGGGATAAAACTGATCAAGATTAAAGTTCTCCACCTCATAAAGTTATTTTTTGTTTGACTTGACACAAGATCTATCAGACTCTATGGTAATGTGTTTTTAATTAGTAAAAACAATATATGAATAACTTATCATGGGAACCATTTTGCACTATGCTTTTTGGTGTGTTTGTGATTAATTATTTATAGATAAGAATCACCTTGATATGACGCCGCTTACACACGCCGCCTGAAAGTGACGAGCATAATATTAAACATATGTGGTCAAGGTACCGTTTTCATTAATTTCACAGATAGCATTGTAAAGTAGTGCCGTACAACTAGTACAAACATGGGAATATTTTTAATACACCATCTATATTAAAATTCTTCCATTATCTAAAGTTAAAATCTTATGTATCAGAACCTCAATTGCTCAATATTAAAAAATAAAAATAACTGTTCTCATAATACATAACTGAACTATACTACTTAAAGACAAATACTATTACTTTCCATAAAAAATGATTGGTTCAATTGTGTAATTCAAACTCTTTAGGTTTTAAAAAGAGGCTCGTATACACTAACAAGTAACATCCTTATATTGTTCGAGGCACAAAAGAGCATTAATATATTGTTTACTATTTATACTGTCTTCTTTTACAACATCAATATAAACGAAATTACAGTTTTGTCTGTATGTAAAATAAAATGATTACATTTTATAAAGTAGTTTTGCGGTTCAATGTATGAAATTTTCCAAAACGACTTTCATTTCGATTTCCGTCTGTCTTTCTGTTAGTGAGTTTGTCGGTGACACTCATTGGCTATACTTTGTTTAATTATAACAGGGATGTCACCATGTACTAGAGTGTTGTGTAGATTTTTAACAACTAGAACTGCATGAGAGACTTTAGGGCTTTGTCATATAGTACGTCAAACTAGCAAAGTTGGAGGAAAACGTCAATCCTAATTTGCGTTTCACACAAAAACGGCTAAAAGTGTGACAGTTATATGGTTCTATGAAAAGCTTCTTAGCTACCCTAATTAAATAGTTTTCAACATGGCTCTACCCCAATATCCAAGAATTTTTTTAATGTTAATCTTATGGGCATATTTAGTTCCATCCTGTGTTTTACGTGCTTTTTAATCAGTTGGATTAGACAGGTTGTGATGTTCACCACAGATTGTAGCACTCGAAGGCTTAAAAACAGACTAATTCAAACGCACCCCCCCCCCCAACTTTTGAAAAGCAAAAATACAGCGAAAATAGTTTAGTGATTTCTTAAATTTCAATAGAAATATTTAAGTTATTTATGCTTATTATTACATATTTATTTTTGTCATTTAACTCTTTGGATATTCCTTTACTATCCATGAAAACAAATTTTAGTTCTAAAATTAGTTTTCATTCCCACTCTAACGAAAAGAGTTGCCATGTTTGCAAAAAAATAGTTTAAACCAACGATGTTAATGATCTAAACATTCAACCTTTTCAGTCAAACCGAGTATATTCTGGGCGGTATACAATGTTCTCTACATATGATCAGTATTATCTTGTATTGTTTTAAATTGAAATAAAAATACCAATATCGAATTAGGATTTTTTTAGAAATATTCTATAACTAGCATTGACTATAGAAAAAAATTGACAAATAATGCACATTCGAAAGATCACAATGGCCAGAAAAGCATACAAATGAAAAGAAAGCAGGGACATGGCATCAAATCCAATTACTTAAAAACAAAGAATATAATGTATAAGATTTTAATTTTTGCGTTTGTTTTATAAGTAGAGTTGGTTTTGTTTGTCAATTTCTAATTATGTTATAATTGTTAGTAAAAATAGTTTATTTATTTTTACTGGCTCTTTGGGTGCGTCTCCATCCCCTTGGTTAATTTTCTTTGGGTATTTGCCTAGGGGTTCTCTATCTATCAATGGTCTTTCTAACCTCTCGTTACAAGTTCTGATAAGAAATAGTACTCAATTATTGACACTTACTCGTCTGACCCGAATCCATTTTGATTTTTTTGTCAGTATTGTTTTCGTGTTCTTCAATAAGTACATCTCCCTCAATTGACTTAAATTACTAATTGTGAGGTCATTTTACTGGGTGAAACATCGATAAGAAATAGTAATCGATTATTGACACTTACTCGTCTGACCCAAATCCATTTTGAATTTTTTTGTCAGCATTGTTTTCGTGTTCTTCAATAAGTACATCTCCCTCAATTGATTTCAATTACTAATTGTGAGGTCATTTTATTGGGTGAAACATCGATGAGAGACGCTGGATGGTTTTCCTTCTTCATTGGGATTTCCGGTGGGGATTTTTTTTTGTTCCCTCCATTTACTTTTTATTCAAAGTCTTAACTGAAGAATAATCGTGTATTCTCATTATTTTATCCACAATCACATCTAAAGCTTGTACATTTCTTAGAGAAAAATAGCATCAAACACTATTTTAATCAGTTTCTTTCTGTTGAAGACTACAAGAATAATAAATGCAATGAAAAACTGTACATATTGGAAAAAGGCATGGCATAATTCGATTAATTTTGACCGAAGACTAGTTTTTCTTGGAAAAAAACACGTTTCTACATAATTTCCGCCATTATTAAGACACTTGTCATATCGTTCAATTAGCTTTACAATTCCACTGTCATAATAGTCTGCTGCCTGCCTTGAGACACACCCCAAAACGGCCCTTTTAACATCGTCGTCATTGTTGTGGCACGCCCTGCATAGGCCATTCTTCAAATTAACGTGTGGTATTCACTTGTCAGGATGATTGAGTTTTTTTCAAACCAAATTCTCTGATCAAGTCCTGGGTTCGATAAGTCACATGTGGACGGGCATTATCGTGAAGCAAAACGATGCCGTTAATCATCATTTGTGATTAACGGCACATTTGTGCTGCCATCTTTAAATGACCTAACCCACTTTAGTACCATTCTATCACTCATGTTTTCTCCAAACACTATTCTGATCTGGTGATGAATATAGATTTATTTCAGGCCTTTAGTCTACAGAAAACGGATAACAGACAGTACTTCGCAGTCGGCCCGACTCTCTATGAGCGAAGATATCTTAAACATTTGAAAAAGTCCGAACACAGCCGCGAAAAATGCCTTTATTACACCCTTGCGTTGCCGACAGATGTAGGTACACATCGCGCATGCGCAGAACGCCAACCGCAGCGCTGCAGTGACGTGATTAAAAAACGGTACTTACTTAAAAAACATGACTTGTATTATGTGTGACTTTATCTAATATAATTTAAATTTAAAACACAACATACTATGTTTTGAAATAAATATCTTTAAAATATGTTAATTTAAATTTTATGATAATGAAGTGGAGGTTCATTAGAGGTCATATCAAATGTTACATAACCTAATGAACATTGATAACACACAAATTAAAATTTTCAAATTCTCTAACTAATCCTAAAAGAATTTATTTTATGTTATATTGGAATTAGAAAATTTAAACTTTTAATCGAATTATCATATGTTAATATGTTGTATACTTACAATTATTATGTAATAATGTAGTATATGTTACTGACGAAGATGATAGTTTGACTAGAAACGCCTTCCGAAAACTAAAAGTTTATTGATCTTTATTAATTATATATTTTTTTGTAACAAACTTTAAGGGCGTGTGTATGAAAATATTGTCTCTTAAAGATTTATTGACTGGCTTTTTCTGTTGGTTCGTAATAATAATATATTTTATATTACTCCTTAGGAATCAAGGATTTCTCGAACCTTTAACAAAATTGAACAATCTAAATCATAATATTATATTCAACAATTTTGCATTCTGTAGTATTTTACTATCAGTCCCGGTGTATTTGAAAATATTAAGTCCTTTTAATCCCACAATTATTATCAAAGGATATTTAACTAAAAGATATTGTACACAAATTCAGTCTCAAATGATTCATGCTGATAATTGCAACAAATATTTTTAACATCTGTTTCGCTTGAATACCTCTAAGAATCACATATAATCTATGGATTAGGATGTATGATAAGTAGTCTGTGTAAAATACTTTCACATTAAAATTATTTGCAATACAGAATTATTATTATTCAAAGTACTTATTTTTATCATTTAGACAATACAAGTTATGCGTTTTATATACAGTTTACTCTCCATTTTATACTCATTTGTGAGAATGGAACTCTCTAGACCAGAAAGGCCGTTGTTTCAAGCGAGTCCCAAAGGAAATAACGAAAGTAACACTGAACTTCTGAAGCACTGACGCAAAATGAAATTTAAATATTCATATCTTTCACAGGCCGTATTTTCTTGTCCCCAATTCCAGTTCATGAGTATCATTATTTTTCTTAAATATACATACAATTCCAGTTTAATAAGCGAATAAAAATAAATATTACGTGCTATGTTAAATACAATTATAACAATATTACTATTTTTTACAATCATTATTGCGTGGGGAATTATCAGTTATGACATCATCATAAATTTACGAACAAAATATGGATACCCTTCAAAATCTATACAATTATTATTTTCAGAAAGTTGGTCAGAAGTTTATGAATCGCTAGATTTAGATGAAAAATGCTCTAAATTTCTGGAAACATTTAAATTTTATTTTGAGATAGCTTTTCCGTTAAAAAACAAAAAAGTAAATGTTAGGAAGAAAATGGCAAAAAAATGGATCACTCCTGAGCTTAAAAAACAAAGCAAAAATATAATGTTTTTAAAATCTCTTCCTCAAACGATTGCTCTGCAAAAACAAATAGAAGATGAAATTCAACTACATAAATTAAGTGTAAATGAAGCAAAATTAGTTTTTAACAACAATTTAATTTTAAATTCAGAAAATCGAACTAAAACTATCTGGAAAATAGTAAATCAAAATGTTCTCCTAAAACCAAAAGTTGAGACAAAAAACATACATCTTGAAATAAATGACGAAATAATAACAAATAGTAATTTAGTGGCTGATCATTTAAATGAACATTTCACAAACATAGGGGCAGAACCTTTGGTCACCAATGTATGTCCTTTGTCTCTTTCTAACATCCCACCCATTGCTAGTAGTATGTTTTTATCAGAGGTTACAGTTTCTCAGGTTGAAGATGTTGTGAAGAAGCTAAAGGGTACAAGAGCTTGTGGAGTAGATGAAATTCCTTGCTTTGTTTTAAAGAAATGTTTTCATGCCATAAGCAATGTTTTCACTCATATTTGTAACCATAGTATCAAATCTGCAAAATTTCCTCAAATTTTCAAAATAAGTAAAGTAGTTCCTGTTTTTAAATCTGGTAATGAAAAGCAATCTGTAAACTACAGACCAATATCAATTTTACCTTCTTTTTCAAAAATACTGGAATCAATTATCTGTCTAAAATTAGTCCAATTCTTTGAGTTAAATTCTGTTTTCTCTCCAAAACAACATGGGTTTCGCCAAGGGAAGTCTACCGTCACTGCAGTCTTTAATTTTATTAATAGTGTGGCCTCATCACTTGATTGTAGAAACTGTACACTTGGGGTTTTCTGTGACTTAAGCAAAGCTTTTGACACAGTGAACCACAACATTCTCTTTCTTAAACTTGAAAAGTACGGTGTAAGAGGGCATGCTTTGGAGTTGCTTAAATCTTACTTAAGCTCCAGAGAGCAAATTGTGCAAATAACAAGTGCTCAAGGCCCTGTTTGTTCAAAGGCGAGGGCTGTGTTTAGGGGAGTTCCTCAAGGGTCAGTACTTGGGCCTGTTTTATTTCTGTTGTACATGAATGATCTGCCAACTGTTTCAAAAGATCTTGATCTGGTTATGTTTGCTGATGATTGTTCGTTGTGTTTTTCTAGAGAAACGGAAAATCAAACAGTTTCATCAACTAATGATCAGTTATCCATCATTCAATCTTGGTTCAAATTAAATCACTTAAAATTAAACATAAGTAAAACTAACTTCGTTGAATTTCATTTAGCAAATAATAAAAAAATAACAGAGAGAAAAAGAATAACATTGGCGAATGAACCATTAAATGAAGTAACATCCCAAAAATTTCTTGGTCTGCACATTGACGGAGGGCTAACCTGGTGCTTGCATGTGGAGTACGTCTGCAAAAGAGTAAAACCAATGTGTTATGCTCTCAGTCGTCTCTCCAGAGTGTGCAGCATCGAGGTTCTGCGTGCGGTTTACTTCTCCCATGTGGAATCTATCTTAAGATATGGGATTTTATTCTGGGGATTCTCGTCCGTTCAAAATTTTAACAGGGTTTTTATTTTGCAAAAGTGGTGTATCCGAGCAATGGGTGGGCTGAAAAAGTCAGAGTCATGTAGGCCTCTTTTTAGGCAACTAAATATTCTGACCTTTGCGGGGCTGGTTGGCTATGAAGCATGTGTGTTTGTTAAACAAAATTTAGATATTTTTGAGACCAATGGAGATTTTCACAACTACCCTACTAGGTCTAGAAACATGCTTTCATTGACTGGACACTGTACAGCAAGTTTTGAGAAGGGACCCAGTTATTTGTGTAGTAAAATTTACAATAAACTACCGTCTGAAATTAGACAACTAAATAACTTTACGTTATTTAAAAAGAGAGTTAAGGAGCATTTCTTAGCCCTAAGTCCCTACTTCATAAGTGAGGTTGAATGATGTTTGTATGAAAGCCTATATGTTTTGCAGTAAGGTGAAAATTTATTTTATTTGTTTAAGGATAGCATTTTTAGTTCCTATTTGTATTACTGACGTGTTCATTGTACCACATATATTTGAACGAATAAAATGACTTATGACTTATGACTTATAAATAATAGTTGTGTTCATTACTAGGAGCAAAAGTGGCTCTATGGGATGCGCAATCGTGTTTTAAAAACAATGCGCAGCCAAGTATAACAGCAGGAAATATAGTATTTTGTGTTAAACGTAAAAGTACACAACCCTTAATTTACTTTTTTGTATTAAGGAGAAGAGAATCCTTTTAATGCACGTGGAGTGGAACTCACCATAGAAATATCCACTAAACTCAAAACTTATCCAGGCTTTGTTTTCCCCAGAGATATTTTACATAATAATTTGGGGGAGCCCCTTGTTTTAGATCACTAGTGTTCGGCCTTTCCTTTTCCAAGAAGACTAGGCTATTTCCGAGTCTTCTTTTTAGCCTCCGTTTTCTTTGGTGGTTGCCACTTGGCTTGTTTATATTAGCCTTTCCAAAAACGTGGCAGCTCCTGGACCAACTGTATGGTGGACTGCTTCGGCTCCATTATCTGCCTTCAGTTCATTGAAAAGGAAGCAGCGATCTGGTTTGGATCAAGGGTTATGGCCGTGTCCTCATTTGTGGCACATGCACTTATTGTGTTTCCCATACACTTAGTGCCATTATCCGGGCACTTGAAATACCAAAAGACTATAGTCCTTAAATTCACCACACATCTTAGAAATCCTACTCTTAGATAGCCAATCCTAAGAAGTGGCTTCTTTCTCAATTGCCACTTGTTTGGCCGGCCAACAACCCTCAATGTCTCAGACGTGAGGTCTCTTACCTTGACAGAGACTCGTTTGTCTGGTTCGACGCCTTTTTTCGCTTCTTGACCACCGACTGGGACCACCTGACAGAGACTTTGCCCTGCTGGGGAACCACACCCCTTCAGCATCTGTTTCGCGCAGACCACCTTGGCGGGGGATCATGTGACAAGCTGCGGCCCTTGAGTGGCCAAAAACGGATATATCTTTTGGAGACTTACCCTTTGTGCTTTTACTCTAGTTTTCCTGGGCCCGAACCTAATATTTCCCAGCATTGATACGCACAAGGTGCCCACGTGCCAAAACAATGCAGCGTCCAACCTCTGCCTCCATGCCATACATTCTGACCAAGGCCCGAAGTGGCTGGCATCTAACGACACACTGGACACTGCGGGAGAACATCGGCAGAGCGAGGCACAAATCACTCCCTTCAACGCAACAGGAACACTCCCAAACTCCTCATCATGCACCAGTCTCAACATTTTAATCTTCTCTTCCAACAAGCCGTGGATAACGCACGGCCTAATCTAACCCGAAGCCAGTACAAGTGGCTTCAAAATAGCTGGTTAATAAATGCTATAAACAAAATGTCTAACATAATTATTTTCAAAAAAAACATATAACATGTAAAATGATTCATATATAATTTAATGTCCAAAAATATTTAGGAAATAAACAAAAACATAATAGTTAATATTTTTTTAATAAAACCTAATAACTTCTATAAAACAATTACTAACCAAAAACAATGTTAACTAGACATGTAAGCTTACCAGTGAACCATCCAAATGGTTTTTAGACGAAGAAGAACGGCGGCAAAACCCATTGTAGACATCTGCAGCAGACGTGGGTATTTGTCAGACTAAACTGTCGACCCAGAGCCGCTAGCACCGCATGCGGCTTGACACATGTTTGTTGTTTTAAGTGGTAGGGTACTGTAATGTTTTGGTTTATAAAGCAAAAAAAAAAAAAAACTTATTCTACCAATGAACAAATATATTTAATTTTTTAGTAATTGTAAACAAAGCGAAATGCCCCAGTTTATGTATAAAACCTTCCCATTAGGTTTATATTGGTAACCTTTTTTTAGTAAAAGAACATAATCAAAAATGTTATCAGAAATCAAGAGCTATAAATTAAATCAAACAAAGTCTGATGATGTAGCTCTGGTCACGTGCTAGCTGAGAGCTCCACGGGATAACTTAATTAGAGAAGGCGCTCTCATCTCAAAATAGGGGATCAAAGAAGAAACATCTTGTCTTGGGTTTAATCACTCATAAAGAAACATTATCAGTAATAATAACACAAAATCTTTGTCAGCATGCGTAAAAGTATTTTTGCTGTTTAGTGTGTTTGAAAGTTAACAATTAATAATTAACTACAACCATTACTATTCGAGTACTATGTGATCCTACTATAGGACTTCTAATATTACCACTAACACAAGGCTCTATTAATATGAAAGTTTTACGATTACTATTACTATTAAAGTGCTATGCGATACTACTTGGACCTTTAATATTACACCTAACACAAGGCTCTATTAAAATGAAACATTTCTAGAAATATTATGGTTGTTTGAATTTTTTAATACCATTCCTTTACGTTAAGAGATCTAACACATAATATTGGCAATTAAAAATTGTCTTCTAATTCAAAGTAAATTCCTTCTTAGGAATGGAATTTATTTCTTAAAAAATCTTCAAGAATAGTGAATGGTCCAATGGATATGACAAATTGACTTAAACTGTAATATTAGAAGTAAAACCTGTATTCATTTGTGATAAATTGTATAATGTAGAAATCCTTAATAAAAAATTCTACTTGTTTACATTAAAGGTTAAATGTAAATACTGTAAATTTATTGTAATCCAGTTATTGTTAAGAACTTTCAGCAGTTATTATTAAGAACTTCTTGAAATGGAAGTTGTAACATTAAAATTATATAGGTTCAATGTAAAAAATGTTCTATGAACAGCATACGGTTTGCTTCTAAGAAAAAATATAGTTTTCATTAAAGCCTTATCGGCATTATAGGTGGAAAAAGAGTTGTACCATTTCTGATACGATTTTCTTCTTTTTTTATATACTCTGAAAGGAATATGAAGAGCTGGATTTTTTTGGACGCTTCCATAGAGTCTTGTGATTTGTAAATAATTTTTTTTTACTTAATATTAATAGCAAATCATATCAATACATTTTAAAATCTGGTCCCCTTATGCTTAAATAAATATAAATTACTAGCTTTTCCATGGTTAAATATATAAATATTATAAAAATCGATTTTTCATTTTGTTTAAATCACGTTTAAAAACTTTAAATATTTTAATAAAGTTACTAACAACATGGATGCTAATTAAATCACACTAAGCTAGTAACTGTTGATAACCGACCATTAAAGTAGACAAAAAATTTCCTTAATCTTTAATCATGAATTAGCTCCTGTTCTTTGTCGTGGCACAGTAAAGTAAGTTAATCTTCCACATTAGATGTTATCTAGGAGCAGACAGGCTAAGTACAGGGCGGCTGACTAACAAATGAGGAGGTCTTAAAATACAAAGGATAATTGCACAGTTATCTTACAGTTTGTAGAACATATTGGGTTTGCAGTTAGTGAATAATACATCTTGATAATTTGTTACTCGTTTTCCATACACTTTACTTTTGACTACAAGTCAATAGCATATCATATTTATCCAAGCATATAAAATATTGTATAACATTTTTATAAGTCATGTTCCACTAAGTAGAGCTCTAAAAATATTGTAACACCATTCCTAAAAACAGCTTAGTAAAAAAAAAAAAAATTAATAAAAAAAATAAAAAACTAAAAAAAAATTAGTATTTTCAAATAAGTAAAATTTATGATAAGTTTAAACTGCTTTAAGTTATGATGCTCGATGACTTGGAGGTTTGTAGAGTCAATTGACTATCAAAATTGTTACTTATGTCTACACAACAATAAAACTAGTCTTGCAGACTTTATTTTATTTTGTTACAATTTATAATTTAAGTTCAATTAAATTTGAAATTTGAATTTGTCCAACCATGCTATTTAAAAGCCTTACTGGTAATTATATCGTAATTAATCGTTCAATAGTACAACTTTGTATAAATGTTGAAAAATTTATCAAATTTGCTTTTCACTTTTGGCAGCGTAAACAAACTAAACGACCACTACCCTACCCTGCCCTATCTGAAAGTTATGATGTAACGATGGAGAGGAAGTGGAAGCGGTCTCTTATCGCGACGGGCAACAGTCGTGCACCCTCAAACCCCTATATCACTCACCCCTAGATACATCTTCTCTGTAGCCCATATGCAAGGGATATCGGGGAACGCTCAGCAAGACTTTTGGGGTGATAATCGAGTAGATGTGATAAACTTGGGTTTTTTATGGAACGGCTATAACCATTGTGACACATTCTGGGATTATAAATCATATTTTTAAAATTGAATTGGTATAATAAACAGTATCAACACTCTCTCGAACGCATCACTCTGACAATGATTAGAAATGTTTGGTAATAGAATTAAATATTTTTTTATTGGTATTGGTAATAGTTCAGAGTTTCATAAGTTATTATAAATTAAAATTTTTGAATTAATAGAATTTAAAACGATATATTGTATTGTGTTACTGTTAATAATTTAATCAATACTACAAACAAAATTGTTTTATAAACTGTAATAAAGTTTAATAGATTCAAGAATATTTAAAATTTTCTTTGAACGTGATGGGAAGAAGAAAAATCTGTTGCAAGTCTTCTAATTATGTTACAGCCAGAAGCTTTTGACTTGTACGTGACCTTCCATTTAGTATTTTCATCTGGAGCCTTATAAAACTGTATCTTCGTTTATACTTAGCATTACAAAACAAAACCAATGATTGTTCGTAGTTATTAGTTAAAATTATTTGACAATAAATTTTTTTATATTATGTAATTTATTATTTTCATTATTTTTACGCCTTTACCATAAAATTCTTAGTAATAAGCACAGTTCCATGGTAATACACAAGAGTTAAAAATTAATCTTAATACATTCGTCGGTTTTAACAAACGTGTGAGATAAATTACAACCTAAGTTGTATAATCAACACCAAATCTGCATCGTATTCTAAATAGAACGTGTGGTGGAACGTTGTGGGCGTTGAACTTTAAACCATTATAACACATTCGGCCACAGCTGCTAAGCATATCACAAAATACTACCAAACGCTGTGGTGGGGTGATCGTCACAGCGAATTTGACCTACACACAAAGTTGTATGATGTGTGAACAACACACAATGAAAATGTAAAGGGATTTTACAAACATTGTCAGACATTGAAATTTCTTTTCAAATTCATTAAGAAAATGTTATTAACTAGGTTTCTGTTGTAAAACATCTAGTATCGTATTAAGCAATCCATGGAATAATAAAAAATAAAAAAGCAACGTGACTTATAATTGGTGTAAATAAAACTTATGTGAATAAAACTGCATTACTTTAAGACACGAGTCAACTACTGTTGACGAGTAATGCATATACATTTATAATTTAAGGTAATGTCCAAGTTGAATTTCGTGTAATCCTGTTATTCTCATACAATCACGAGCATAACTTTTGAATCGGAAGCCATTCTGATTGAATTCTAGATATTCACTGTAAGAGATTTATTTTAAAGTATATTTATTAATAGTTTTTATTTTTTTATGTAAAGCCTTCTGACATACTAAAATCTTAATAATCACGAATTGTACGTGTTATGTTGATGACAATTTATTGACATTATTTGTTTAAGAACTGACATGTTATAGCGTACTTTGTATCCATTAATGTGTGCTATACTGTGTAGGGTCAGACAAGTACAGGGCGGCGTAATACCAAATTAAAAGCTCTCAAATTACAAAGGATCACTCGTTTCTTACATTTTGTAGGACGTGTTGTACTTTTCAGTTAATGTCGAAAACTCAATAGTAAGTTAAGTAATACTTTTATGAAATTTATGATTAAGATGTAATAGTACATCATTTATATTAGGTGAAATCTACAAATATCACATCAATTTAATGCCAGGTTACTATTAGTGAAATTTATTTGTTATTAACAATCAAGAGGTTTGTTCACATATGTGGCAAACTGTATTCTAGGATAGTATATTTAAACTCCTTTAAATTTAACTATTCTTAAGCACGATAACCAAAAGATTTCTAAAGCCAATAGACAAACCACGGTTTCTAGCAAATTATTTAAGTAGTATACACGAATTTATGAAAACGTAAAGTGTTAGGCCAGTATAAATCTTCAACCTTGTTGAACGAACTCAACAAAAAATTGTATGTAAGATGACCTCCATTATATTTTTTGTATTTTGTGTCTATCTACGCCAGTGGCATTTTTTAACGTTTTGACGGGGAACGGTCCAAACCCCAGTCTTGTTACTATCTAACATCGACCAGTTGTTAGAAAGCATCATTAATTAATAGCCCAATGACAAATGGCAACTGGGTCCGGAATCGATGCTTTAAAAAGCTACTAACTTTCCTCAGGATCGAACCGGCAACCTTTGGATTCAAAGGCTAGCCCTATAACCACTCAGCTACCCAGCCAGTTTATCATGAATGTGTTATCCTAAGTTCTTAGATACGTTCGAAATCCCACAGATGCGTTTATTTCACATATAGTTTGATCACATGGCACTGTCCCTTTGTAAATGTTCACAACATAAGAGCCAAACAAAATGTTATCGCTTATATAGAGAATCTCGTATATGGCATCACAAACAAGCTAAACGACCATGAAGCCCTCCCCTTTATGAGAGTTATGGTATAACGATGGCGAGGAAGAGAAGCGGTCTGTTATCGCGGTGGGGTCCCTCCTCCTCCTCTTCACCCCACCACTCTCTTAACTCCCCTTCATCCCCCTCTTTACTCATCACACACCCTTTCATACACATCCGTCCTGTATGTCATGTGCTTAGGATATCGGGCAGAGCTTGACTATAAATCGGGATGATAACCAAGGGGTGGTGGCTGATGGGAAGGTTACGTTCGCCAAGTGGAAGATCCTAAGATTTTCATAAATAAAATCAGCAAACTACAATTCAACAAACCATGATGATTCGTTCATTATTGCCTTGGGATGTAAAGATTTAGCTGGTGTCAGGTGTTTTATCAACAATATTATAAAACTGTAAGTAAGTAGACTACCAGTTGATTATTTTAATAGCGGCAAAAATTTGAATATTTTAAAAGCAAGTAAAAATAGTTGTAAAATACCTCTTTAAAGTATTTATTTAACATGTATAAAGGTAGTTTAAAAAACGACACTAATTTATTTTCTAAACTTTGTCGTTTTACAACATTTGCTCGTGGCAATGTAACTTACTTAACTGTTTACTAAAATTGACAATTTTTAAAATTTATACTGGATAGTATTTGGCAATTTAAGTTGAAATGGAATTTAAACTTATGTGAATAAAACACTTATATGAATGAATATCACTTAGACAATTCCCCCCTTTGATATTGAACACGGGTAAATTTAATTATGATTACAAGATTAACTTCCAATAATTGTTTTAATAGCTGTAATTACTGAAAAATAACAATATTTGTCGATGGGATTTAGCATTGGATTTTGTATTGGAATCGTTGCAATTATAAGTAGTGGGGTTTGGTTACTTTCAAAACGGAAGTCGTGCCAATTGCCAGCCGCTGCCGGCCAGCTGCCATCGGCCAGCTGCCAAATCAGTCGCTGCCGCCATATGCCATGCCATATAGCTTCCGGTGGGGGAGGAGATGTTATTTGAAATTTGAAATTCAACTTGACAATTGGGTTATGGAAAGTATGTCAAGGTCATCCAGAGTAAGTTTTAAAAAACCCTATCCCGCTACCACCGGAGTAATAGTTCGGAGAGTGGAACTAACTCTGGCGATAGCGGGATAGGTATAGAATTAGGTTTGTGAATTTTATTTGTGAAAAACATACAATCAATGTGTGACAGCAGTGTTTAAACAGGTTGAAGTTTTGTTATGAACCACAGAGTTATAAACACAAACACCGACGACGATGAGAAGGTAAACGCAGAGTCCCCAGATGATGTATTTAAAAAGTTTGAACAAACGTAACATCTGGAGTTGGTTTTCCCGTTCCATTTCCAATCGTTTGATTTCCAATTTCAATTTATCCTCTTCCATCCTTGTTACAAATGGAACTTCATCCATCATATCCATCATGTTTGTGTTTTATGAAATTTTGAAAGAAGCGATGTTGATAGTTGAAGAGGCGAGGATGGAATGAGAGTTAAAAGAGAAAAATGTCGGTTAAATAAAGAAGTGGTGGGGGGAAAGAGCGTTGTTACATAGAAGCGGTGGGGGAAAGATGCTGCTCATCATTTGCCTCAGAAGTTGTGTCCGACTGTAGAGGGGTAAGAGGAGTAGTATTTAGTAAACTGTCTTCATCAGAACTTTCAACCTTATTACAAATAGGACAAGCGTAAGTTATTTCCAAATTCATTGTAATAGCGTTAAATTTATCTATAATTTCATTTAAAGCATTAAATATTTCTTGTAAATCATCTTTTGAGTTTATTTCAAAAGTAGCATTCATTCGTGCCAATGGAGAAGTGTTCATCGTTAGAGAGTTAGCAATCGAATGAGGATTAGCGCCTAGGGAAGGGGGCTTATATAATGGCGACCTTGAGCAGGTGTTTAGGGAGGGGGGCTTTCTAGGGAGGGGGCTTCTATATAGGGGACCTTGAGCTTATGATTGAATAAAACGTTTAGTTCTTCTTCTTCGTCTTTTAATTCAATTATTTGAACCGAAGTAGTTGTTTCATCCTCTTCACTCGATGAAGAAAACAATTCTCCAGGATTTAAATATTGAACTACAATTCTGAACCATCTTATAGGATATTCGTCAATGACAGAAAGTAAGTTTTGAAACAATTCTTCCATCTCCTCCCTGTCAGTTATTATATGTTCAAACTTGATAAATTTTCCTTCCATGTTGTTAGTTAGAGTGTTGGAAGTGGAATGATTTAATATTATATAAAAATTAGAACTAATGGTGGGGGAAATCTCAAGGTCATCCAATTGAAGTTTTAAAAAAGAGTGTAAAACTGAAATTATACATTTGATGGTTCTACAGGATCGGAATACCAATCTGATCTGTATTTACATCTTTTTATCATATGTGTACAAAAATCATCTTGATGAGACTTGGTGCGTTGACAATGAGCAAGATCTAGAGGGTGAAATTTGAAACATCTTTGAGGACAACATGTATGAAAATATCTTGATTTGTAAAATTTGAAAGTTCGCAATTCCGGTGGCGGTAGTTGTTTTGTTTTACATTTGCAATAACAAGATCCGAAGAATTCACATTTAGTACAAGCTAACCCATCCACCATCATTGGTCCTAAATCTGTACACTGTTGTTCACAACAGTAACGAGGTTTGTACTTGTATTTTTGCTCTTCCATGTTGACGCTGCGGAGTCTAGTGAAAGAATAAGATTGTATAGTGATGAATAGCGAGTTTTATGTACTATGAAAAGTGGTAGGGGTAATTTCAAGGTCATTCAAATGGAGTTTTAAAAAATTATACCTTACAAGTGTAAGGATTATTGAAATTTAGGAAGTTTGTTTCTGTTTGTTTTCTTCAGACTTTTTTTCTCTCTCCGCCTTAGCCATAGCAATAAGTTCTTCTGTTGATAGTGGATGCACTTCAGGAAATTTTAAAATTAATTTAGCTTGATATCCTTCTTTAGTTAATACATCTAAATCTTGAGTCATTTGTTCAACAGTGTTATAATCCATTCCATAGATTTTCCCATCAAGTTCAATCATCATTCTGTATAACATTTTGTAGAATAGATCTTGTTGTGGCGAGAGCTGAGAAGCGAATGATTATTTATCAAACTGTTACATCCTTTTTATGAACTTGATATTGATCACGTGATTCCTTAGTTGTAATTTTATTTATTAAAAGTTATTCAACATTAGTAATACTTCTGGAACTTGACGTTATGTTGACCAGCTGGCGATGAAGAAGTTGTAGGTTGTGTAGAAAAAAATATTTCATCATCGCAATATTTTGTTTTAGTGAACATCCTTGTATTAGTAGCACTAACATCAACAGTTAAGTGATAACCACCGGTAAGTAAAACTCGCATTTCGTTAGTTAAATCTTCAAGTTGTTCAAAAGTAGTTATGGTGTTGGTATCATAAGATGCACACTTAACCTTTAGGGACATGTTGAAGTTTTGTATTTAGTGATAGAGAGTGAGATGTGTACGGTAGGAAAGGTAGTCGTAGACTGATGAATTTAACAAGTTGATTTTCACTTTTATTATCACACAAAATTGGGTCAAGGTCATCCCATGGAATTTTTTAAAAAAGCAACATATTGTAATGTACAAACACATTACAATATGTTGCTTTTTTTATTTTTTTTTTTTTTTTAGGTTTATATCATATTTATTGAGAAACAAATACAAAGAAATATTTACAATATTATGTACAAACTAATCAGTAGTAGGTGTTACATGAATTGTAAGTTCAGTAGAGTTGTTTCCACTTGGTCCATGTGATACCAAATAGAGTGCGCCGGGTTGAATTATACGAAGATCTTCATTTTGTAGTAGTTGTACGAAGCGCTTTGGTAGGAAGATTTGAAATTTTGCTTCATCACCAATTGTATAAGGTGCCTCGCTTAATGTGCAATTTATAGCATCACCTACTGAAGTTTCCATCTTCTTTATTGTATGAATGATGTAGTGTTTTTCTTCTTTCAGCTCGGAACATTTCTTTGTAGGTAGGATTGTTGATTTTGAATGAGCGTTGAATTGTTCAACTAAATTTTGAAGTAAGTTGTTTGATGCCATCTTAATGTTTTTGCTGATGCTAATCTTCTTGTTAATAAGAATATCCGTTGGAGATGTTGTCTCTTCGGAGGTTCGAGTAATACTCATGCTGTGTCATGGTAGCGCTCTCACTTTTATTATCGAGACTACCCCCACCACTGACACTACCCCCACCACTGATACTACCCCCACCACTTTGTTGAAGGAAATTATTCAAGCGGTAGGCATTCTTCAAAGCACACTGTGACCTTCGATGTTTAAAACTTTTTGATGAAATACAAAGTTCATTAAAGTAGCATTGGAAATCTCTATCTATTATTGCATTTATCACTTCATTGCTTGTAAATGATTGTATCCAATTTGCTTTTTCCAATCCTCTTGTGTAGATAGTTTTAAACTCTTTACAATAATGATTCATAATATGCGGCATCATGTTATAATGAATAAAACCTTCATCCCATTTTAAGTTATGAAAATGTTTGTTTAACCATTTGTTTGTAACTTTCGCTTTAGTTGTTAGTTTATTGAATGGAAATGGAGGTTTGAACAAGTAATGATAAATTACAGATGTGTTCATATCCAAAATTACTAATTCTTTAATAATGAAATTTCCATCATTCCCTCGAAAAGCTTGAAATTCAATTATACCTCTTTTAACTTCCATTAACTGTGATGCAGTAGAAAACGAAACCCGTTTGTTCATGATGAAGTCTCATCCACAACTGACTGTTATTACAAACACGATTGTTCTTCTTTTATTTCTTGCGCTTCTTCGTTTATATTAAAATTGGTGTGATAGTTGTTTAATTGTCTCCACATATCCACTTCTTGAGGTATTCGATTAAAAATTGAAGTATCCACAGGACCATATAAAATTGGAATGAATGGTTGTCTGTCCAATGTATCGATTAGATAATCTTTAATTATTGTACTTGAAAATACTAGTTGTTTTAAGTATCTAGTGACAGGACCGGTAGTACAACTTAAAGTGTAAAATTCTTCTTTAGTAAAATGTAATTTTACATCATGTCTAGTTAAATCTTTGAAGCGAACAACTTGTCCCCCACGATGTTTGATTATATCAACTTCAATATTTGATTCTAATAAACTTAATCTTGTTCTTTTTCCAAATGTGTTGTTAGTTAAATAACATTCCAAAAGATGTAAATGTTTCATTAGAGAATCCCAAGAAGTTTCAGTAAAGATAACCATTTTACTTCCTTGATTTAACATAACAATTGGTGAATAATCCAATGATTTTACAATTCCAACAGATATACTTTTTGTCATGCATGAAGAAATAGGGTAGAAAATTCGAAGAAATACTTCTGTTAAAATATTTGTTGTAATGTTAACTTCAACCTTTTTTCTTTTTACTTCTTTTTCATCTTCTCCTTCTTCTTCTTTCTTCTTATGTTTGTTAAACTTGAGGAATTCATCCATTTCTTGTTCAACTTGCTTTTCTATATCAGAACTATTTTCATCCATTAGAGGTGTATTTTCTTCTCCGTTAGTAGAATTCATCTTGCGAACGATGTTTCCCAGACGACGGTTGAAGATAGAATGAAGTTTCTACTAGTTAATTTCCTGCTTTTATATTTTTTGTAAAATTCTTGAAATTTATACAATTACATAATTGTTTATTTTCAACTTGTGTTTTATAAACAAAATTCTAACCTTAAAAATTGAAGAAGATAATTCTAACCTCAATATTTTGCAGTAGTTGTACTAATATTTTAAAGTACATTTTTCACTATTCCGGTCAGTGGTGTGTAAGTAACTATTTTATCATGTAGAATTAGACAGTATGCCGAAGTTCCATCCGCTACTGGTTCTTCAAATTCCATTTCAATTTTTATATCCACACTTGATGATTTTACTGATTCATTTTGTTTTGAACAATCGATTACAATTATTGGAGCTTTGGAATAATACTGATCAGGTGATAATAGTGGTGTATTAGTCTTTCCATAATATGATGATTGAAATCTTGCATACATATCATATAAAATGGAAAAACGTTTTTTGCTAAACATGACATTTAAATTGTCATATGGAAAGAATTGAGAGTTTAAGAAAACTTTACAATTTTTTATTTTACAGTGATCAAATTGACCAGCATTTGCAGTAATAACATCTTTTCGCTTAGTTTGAAAACCGAGTATTATGTACCTTGCACGTTCCAAGTAAGTTGATGTTTTGACGGTCCATGTTTGCCGTTCTGTTTGAGGTAATGTAGGGTATTCATGAAATTCCCAACTTCGGAATGGCATTACAATGTCACGGTCAGATTTTAACTTTCTTAACAATACGATTCTATGTTCATCAGCCAATCTTACATGAGGTACTCTCCAAACAACTTTATCCAATTGTAGTTGCCATTCCAGTTTATCTTCCGTAGTTGCAGGGTCTGCAAGTATTAAGTCCTTATTAGTTGAAGATCTGAGTAATACTAATTCTTGTTTAACATTTATTATAACCCTTTTGTAATCTTCAGCAAATCCTAAAAGCAATCGTAAAGGTACATGAAAATCAAAATGACCGTTGGAAGCAGGTGTTATAGTGTCTTTATCAGGAGCAACCCATCCGGCAGTGACTATTGAATTCTTCTCATGTGGTGTTAATGATGTTAATCCTTTTAATGTAGTTGTTATACCAACCTTTTTTGTTGAATCAACTGTCACCCCTGATATCTCATATCTTATTTCATCAAAAAGATATGCCATTGGGTTATTTATAAAAGGAACTGTTGAAGCAGTTTTTCCATCCAATTTTAATACCCTTCCTTCGATGTACAAATAACTTTCACATGGTAATGTGTAAATATCTTGTTGTTGAATGGGAATTCTTATTTCATCATTATTATTTAATTTTGATGAAGTGTAAGGGTTGTGTGTGTGATATTCCTTCTCCCATAGTGTTTCGTCGAATGTCGGTCCTTGAGATATATCCAGGATATCCATCGTTGTTAAGTTTCAATCCAATCTTTTGTAGAAAACGAATGTTGTCTGATGTTAACTCTTCCAATGTCGAGGAGCTACTGAGCTCCCGACTCTTCCGTTGTGGTTTAAATGATAATCCCATGTTGATTTTCATGTCGCCGCTCTGATGTGTATTCGTATAGTAATTGTTTCTCCTCTAAAGTCAACACTATGACCGTCTTGATCCAATATGTTCAGTACGATGTCTGAAATGAAACTGGTGTTTAATGGTAGGTATATCAAGTTTTGTGGCTTCTCAACAATTTTAAAACCTGGAGCAACTGTTGGATAAAATGTATGTAAGATATGCTGATTTACTCCTTCTCTATATGATCCATGTATAATATTACATGTTACATCAATACTATTTACTTTTAATATTGTAACAGTTGTATTACCTGAATGAGTAGTTCCAGGAGTTAAAATTTTCTTTTTTGTATCTGTAAATCCAAGTAAACTGCCAATAGAGTTTTTCATTCCGACATCTATATAATATTTTGAAGTTATTTCTGCTTTTAAAGTATTATTGTTTCCTTTGATTGTGATATTATCTTCTCCGAGTTTTTTCTGTAATAATTGGTTTATATCATCAATTTCATAAGCTCCAGTAGAAAATGTAATTATTTTTAATTCTGAGTATTTTCCTGCAGCATCCTTAGTTTCATAATAATGTAGTAAATTGTTTTTTCCTTCTGTAACATTAGGAATTGAATTGTAGGTAGTCAAATCAAGTAATGCCGCTTCCCATAATCTTTCCTTGGATAAACGCAATGCTGGGAATAGAGTACTTTTTAATGTGGATGAATTTCCACTCAGTGACACTGTATACGATGACATCTTAAAGGTGACTGACACTTTTCGCTAGAAACTCCAAACATAAATGTCCACATATTTCAGTATTGTTAGGTTGTTCTCTTTTGTAATTGTAAAAAATGTTTTTGGAGTTTTGAAAATAATGTTGAAGTTCTTTCGGCGGTGGTAGATTGCCAAAACTGTCAAAGTAGTAAACGGTTTGTCCGAGCTTTTTATAGCATACCCAATGAGTGCCTGGACCATAGGTGGAATCCAAATTTACTATTCCAGTTTCATTTTTCCATATTTTAGTTGGTAATGCATCTTTCATAAAAATCCTCGAAAGAATGGTATTTTCAAACATTTTACATAATCATTTAACTGATGATTAGTTAAGGCTTTATTTGGAATTATCAATTGATTCTTTTTATTTAGTACACACGGTACGGTCTTAGGTATAAACCTGCTCCATTTTTTACCATTGACCAAACAGAAGCCTTTTTTACTTTTCCTTTACGAGTTCTACGACGTCTCTTTCTAATATTTCCACCTTTTTTGGGAGCTCTTCTTTTTGCAGGTCTTCCTCTGCGACGTCGTCTTCCACCACCAAACTTAGCTTTTGTCTTCATGGCTGTTGTTACTGCCCAAGCCGCTGCTTTTTCTGCAATACTTGCGTCACTTGATTTTACTCTTTGCCAAGCTTTTTCTGCTAGAATTTTATCTGCTATTGATCTATTTGTTGAATCTTTAAACTTTGAATATGCTATATCGTGTTGTTTGCAAGCTTGATCTAATTTATTAATTCCAGGATCTCCTCTTGCTAAACGTTTTGCCAACTTAGTTCCAGGTCCACAATATTGATAACCTCCAGGAATATGTAATTCGTATGGTAGAGCGTCTATCGCTCGATTTACAATAGCACCAACAGGTATCCGTTTAAGCAGGGTTAACGCAGCTGAAGTTATACCACGTCCTCTCTTGTTGCTGTCTTGATGATGACTGAGTGATACAGCCTTCGTTATGTAGTCTTATATAAACTGGCGTGTTTACTCCACAAGATACTTTACATAAATGAATAAGTTAGGTATAATTTTATATATTTAAACACTTAGTTATTCAAATTAATGATATACTGATTTATAATTCTATTTTTAATCCAAGCTTCCCGTTCATCGGGTTGAATTATCACATGACTCGTTGTACTAGCTATATGATTATGGGTATCAATAAGTAAATTGCCCACTATTCTTATTAAACAATCTAAATTTACAGCATCTTTTGGATGTTGAGGATCATGTAATTGCATAATACGTTTATCATTACATGTGTAAGCTGTTGAATCACTTTTTGATGTTTTTATGACTTGTCCAATAGTAGCAGCATCATTTGAATCTTCACCTGGTAAAATATTAATTATTTTCTTCATCTTTGCATCATATTGGGTCCCAAAGTGTTTATCCCAAGTTATTGTTTGTTTCATTGTAACACAATCATTTTCTTCGTAACCAGGATAAATATCTTTTATTCTTCTATTACGACCATTGTATGTACCTAATGTACCACCACTCGCAATTAATGTTTGCACCATTAGAGGTACATCTGTATCTTTTATACCAAATCTTCCATTTGTTATTGTTTTATGTCCTGCATCCCATTCATCATTATTTCCTTGCATTAAATTAAACTTTTCATTTCCATGTATAAATTTATCTCCCCGCTTTAACACGGCATCTTCATGTTTTACAAAATTGGATGTTTCCTTTTTTAATTCTTTAGATAATTGTTCCATAGTAACAGCATCTTTTGGTTGAGAACCAAACTTTACATTTGTCAATGTTTTACCATGACAATCGATTTCATTAACATCTTGTAAAATACAGTTGTCCTTGATGTATTTTAGGTTTACAGCATCACCGTCTTCCTTTGGGTATCCAATGTCATTTATAATAAATTTATAAAAAGAATATCCATGTTCAGTTTTTTCCGGTATTATAGAATGTAAATATTCTTTATTAACTGAATCTTTATCATTTTTGGGATTTCCCACGTTGGTTATTCTATAATTTCCAGCATCATATGTTTGTCCATCTTTTAAGTTGTTACCCCATTGCAATTTTAAAGTATTTGAAAGTTCAGATGATAAGTACTCTTTAGTAATTGCATCAGAACCTTCAGTTGGTTTACCAACATTAATTAATCTATGTGATTTAACATCATAAGTATTCTTATGTAATTTCAATGATGTTGAAGTAGCTTCTTTTACTGTCTTTAAATTTGCTCCATCAGTATCTTCTTCTGGATCTTTAACTAATTTTAAACGTTTATTACTTATGTTATAGTCACCTTCAGGTGTTTGCGGTAATCCGCTTCTTTTTCTGTCTTCTCCAACTTGCACTCCTAATGCGGAGTAGCGTCCGAACTTGTCGACGCTCATGTTAGAACTGATACATCTTATACTTGTAACTTCTTTATATTTGCGGACAATTATACAATTATACCACGATTTTTAAGTTCATCAACTAGAGCCACCCATTCATTATTTAAACCAGTATGACCGGCTTCCATAGCTTCATGCAATAGTCTCATTCTGTCAACTAATTTATTGATGTCGTTGTTGTAATAGATAACATTTGTATTGTATAGATTTTTCATTAATCCTTTACCAGATGTTGAAGTATCTCCTTTACTCTTTTTACCATGTTGTTCAAGAAGTGATAAATCCATAAGTGATAAAGATTTTCTTTTTAAAGGTTGTCTCACAGCCGGTGTGGTACGTAATGTTGGTAATTTTCGTGGGGGAAACAATTTTTTTATAACAATACTATATTTTGTTGCACGTGAACGATTAATCATTGCATCCTTTGAGTAGTTTCTTTTATGAGCGTTAGTATTTTGTAAAATTTCTTTAAAAGTATTTAAATCTTTTGCCGAATATTTTATTGGTATATTTTTAAAAATTAATTCATATAATCCTTTTGTTCCTTTATATCTATGGTCACCAATAATGATATAATCGTCTTGAGTTACTTCAAGCTTAGAGTTACCAATTTTCAATTCATTTCCATCAATTCTTGCTCCATATACATGTGATTTACTTAAATTTGGATTTGATTTCATGTCATGTAGCATTTTCATTATATATTTTCGTCCAAGAGGTCCATGTTGTAATATATCACTACTCAATTGAGTTAAATTTGGAATAGATTGTTCTGCTTCAGGTATTGGCTGTTCTTCCTTTTCAACAATTGATTCTTCTTCATTTTTTGTTTCTTCTTGTTCACTAGCACTTGTATATGAATCATCATCATCTTCTTTTTTTAATGCTTGTACTTCTTGTTTAGAAACTGGTAGTAAAACATCTCCTTCATAACGAGGTTTACCAATAGTTTCTGATATCTGTTTTAAAGGTTCCGTGATAGGTTTAAATGTATTCTCTAAAAATTCTTCTCTTTCACTTAAACCCATCCTTAATGCACGATTCTTTATCCTAATAGAATCACTGAGTGATTTTATTTCTTTTAATAGTTTTTCTTGATTCACCATGTTTACACTGTGAAGTTCAACGTGTTACTAGATGTAGCATAGGTAGTTCAACGTATTAATACAAATTTATCCAATCCTATACGATATCTACCATTTTTAATATCTTCTTCTTTCATAATAACGAGAAATCCATATTTTTCATTCCATGCTTTACCACACATTTCTTTAAATTTATCAAATGGCATATCCGCATTAACATGATCATTATATATATGCTTTAAATTTGTCTCATCTTGCTTAAAGATGATCAACATATTTGCATTGTCTCTTATAAGTTGTTTTGGAATTTTACTGTATGTTTGACCAATATAAATGCTATCAATATTATTATGTCTTCCCATAGCAAAATAATTTCTTATAGTATCATGATTTTCACAAGAAACATCGTCAAATATAAAAATGGAAAATGGTTTTGCTTCACCTGGTTGCATTATTGTTTCACTAGCATTAAACTTGTAGAAATTCACTTCAGGTACACTTGCAAGTATTTTATCTAATAATTGATATTTTGGTTGTTGCAATGATTTTGAAAAAATATATATATTGTTAAAGCGTAAACCTTTAGGATTAGTTATAAGGTTAAAGACAACATTAGTTTTTCCACAATTTGAAGGACCAGTTATTAAACATCTTATAGTATTTGGTAGTAATTCACCATGTTTACCATGATTTAACTTATTATTGTCAACTGTCAATTCATCAATATTATTAATATTAAATCGATCTTTTTGTTGTACAATCTCCATCTTGTTTAAAGGTTAAACACATAATGAGCTATTTAATAACTATACCAAGTCTTTTGAAGGAATCCAAGAGTCTTCACTTTTATCAAATCCTAACCACCTAACTTTAACCATATCCTTTTTCCTTTGTAAAACCTTTTCAACAAGATATACATCACCAACTGTTGATTTTAACAACTCATGTCCATAGAATCCACCTTGAAGTAATTCACCCTTATTATCCTTTAAAATGTAAGTTTCAGGTATAGTTGGTTGCACTTTATAAATTGTAAATACTTCATTAGTCCAATTTGGCAGATATCTTTTACTAAATACACCTTTGTATTTGCTTATACGAACTTTATCATTAACTTTAAACTTTTTTGGTTGTAACTTTTCTATTTTTGGTGTTGTATTATTTTTGATGCGTTGTAATACAATTTTAGCATTAGCACTGTTTACTTGGATAGGTTTCATTCCAATGGTGCGATGATATTTGTTGTTATACTCTTTTATAAGTTGTGGTAATATGTCATACCACACATATGATCCTCGTTTTGAAAATTGTTTATACATAGCTCCTTTTAATGTTCTATTAAATCTTTCAATAATTGAAGCTTTAACTTCAGAATTTGTAGAATAATGATTTATTTTATATTTTTTCATCAAAGCTCCAAAATCTTTATTAAAATATTCTTTTCCGTCATCCGTTTGTAAATGTTTAATTTTAAATTTATTTCTTTGTATTGTTGTCTCCATAGCTTTGGTAACACTTTTACCAGTCTTGTCCTTCAAGGGTAAAGCATCAGCTATTTTAGTAAAACAGTCTATAATTGTTAAAATATATTTAAATCCTTTGTTTAATTTACTGTGTGGTATCATTTCAATAAGATCAGCTTGGTAAAGATCATTCATTCCTTTAATGATTGTACTTCTTCTTGGAAATCTTCTTCTTGCTGGTTTATGTAGTTCATTTACAATCTTATCCTTTACACTTTCCATCTTAAAGTGTTGCTTGCACACTGTTTGTAGAAATACTGATCCATACAATGGTTTATTCTCTTATATATAGTTGAAATATAGGTCAAGGTCATTTAATATTAGTGTAAAAAAGAGGGAACATGGCATTGGGCTTGCCATGTCCCCTCTTTTTTACGGAAAGGAAAAAGGAAGAAGGTAAAGGACGAAGAATAGGTTTACTGGTCGATAGGGTTTAAGGAATAGTGGCCAAATGGTAGAGTATTAATTTTATCTTCTAAAATATGTCGCTTGTCGTCTTTGTAGCTTAATGCCCACTTTGTTTGTTTGACACTAAAAAGTTGGTGGTTATAACTTCTAATAGTGTTAAATGTTGCAGTTGTTTCAACATTTTCAAACAAACATCTTTTATAATGTTGAAACTGTACGTTCTTCTTTAGGAAAGATGTCTTTATTCCTTTAGCTTTTTTTGTGACTTGATATTCGTTCCTTTCATTTATGTACAGTTGAAATGAATAGAGTTTAGACATTAATGCTACAATTTCCATCATCGGCACACCATTTGTTTCATCTTTAAATTTTCCCAATACTTTTTTGTTTTTGTCATAGTCGTAATTTGGATGGTCCTTAGGATAATCGGAAAAATCAAAATCATCTTTATATACAAAGGTCCGTAAATCCTCATACATGTCATTTGTTTTAATCCAGTAAATAAGTGCATCCGTATCCATATATGCAATACCAATGTTATCTCTTCCATAATAATTAACCATCTTTTTATAATGAAACTCGTACATGTGTGTTTTAGAAATATCCAATATTGACATTCCAAGATATAAAGGACGATCCAATAGAACTGATTTTT
Organism: Neoaliturus tenellus; assembly: GCA_030545055.2. Lineage (NCBI taxonomy): Eukaryota > Metazoa > Arthropoda > Insecta > Hemiptera > Cicadellidae > Neoaliturus > Neoaliturus tenellus. The sequence goes on from CM061532.1 coordinate 197,017,612, forward strand.
TGTTCATAGAAATGACGACAAGATTTTCATTTATAATTACGGATGAACCAAAGTTTGGTTGTTGCACTAGTTTCTGTAATTTTACTGGATCAGTTACTAATTTGATATTCTTATGTTTCCTTTTGTTTTCTAAAGTCTTGCCAAATATTGCATTGTTCATCAGTTTGAAGAAATCTTTTTGAAAACTTGATGTAGCAGCAGCTCTTCTTCTTGTGTTGTTGTCGATGTACGGTTTCAGCCAACAAGATTGAGAGAATTGTAGTATTCGATTAATTTTTGTAATTTTTAATCCCAAGTCTAAAGCCTGTTGTATCATCCAATAATGTCCAACATACCTAGACTTATTGTTTAAAGTCATTAATAATTTTGGCCATCTTCCAGTAGGGGAAATTTCAGTCTTTGGAAGAAGTGGTAAATCGTAATGATGATCATGAAGATGTTCAGGATATTCAAAATCGACGTCAAAAATGTAACCAGTTTCACCATGCTTTGGTATATCCATTATGTTTCCAATTGATTCTGGATCTATCCATTTAAAATTATCATATGGAAGGGGATTTGACATTGCCCATCCGTATAAGTTATTTGCATCGAAATAACCTAGAAATGTTGTTGGTTTTGATGCATCATAATCGGGCAGATACTTATTATTAGCCTTAACATGTCTGGTTACACTTTGTGTCAATCCCCCTCGAACTCCTGATTCTAACATTAAAACCATATCTATATCAGTAAGAAGTTGTAATTTACAATTTGTTTCTTTCAACATGGCTTGCCATGCTAGTCCAGGTGAAGTGTATGAATGAAGAGGGTCCAATCCATATGCTGCAAAACACGTATTTCTAAATTCTTCCATTATATCACATAATAAAGTTACATCTAATTTAACATAAAAATCTGAATATTCTCCCAATGTTGTAAATCCTAATTCATTCCATACTTTACATGCATGATCATAATCCTCTTGAGATATGTCCATGTCGTATAGTTTACTTTTAAATTCTTCTTTTGGCGGAAGTGATGTTTCATTAAACTTTTCTAAACTGTCTATATAGTCATATGGGAAAACACCTTTCCGAAGTACGAGATCCAGTTTGTCGTTACTTACAATCTTCTTTGTTTCAATAAAATCTTGTTTCCTTAAATTTTCAGAAAGTTTAGACAAACTCGACGGCATAAATCGGTAGGAGTCTAAGAATCTTAATTTGACATTTCCAACTGTTTTAGAGAAACTTATAAATTTTTCTGAAGTTTCAGCCAACACATCTATCGAACCATCGTCTCTTCCTAATTCAGGTATTATAAAATGAGCATCATACCCACTGAGGTTATGCAGAACCACAGGAATAAATAGTGGTAAACGATAGCTCAAATTACATTTATTACAAGCAGCACCCCTGTAATAACCTGTAAGGTGGTCATGATCTTTAACTTTATAATTGTCAATGGTAAATTCATTTTTACATAAGAAACAATGAGTTGCATTTTCATGTTGAATTTCCTCTTCTTCCTCCATCGGTTTCATTGGTATGATATTTGTATATAATCTTTGTACATTTTCAGCTATTAAATATAAATGGTCAAGAAATATTGTTTCCACATTTTCACCACGATATACTAGAGGTTCTGAAGTTAATCCATATTGGTTTAAATGTTCTTCTGATAATGTTGATTTAACCATTAAACAAAAACTATTTGGTTTATGCATTTGATATTTGACACTTTTTCTAGCTTCACAATTTTCATCTTCTATAGGAATTAGTGTTGATTCAAAATCAGCATATACAACTATAGGGATACGATATTGATGATGAACTTTTTGAAATGTAACAAATGCTCTGCTTTCTGAAGGTAAAATAATTTTTGCTTCATAATTATTGTTACATAATCTTTTGTGCTCTTGTAACCATTCCATTCCTTGTCTTCCTTCTCGTTGGAAATTAAAACATCTTTTGCAGATCAGCTTTTTGTTTCGATTTTTTGAAAGTTGTCTATTAACAAGAGAGTCAAATTTCTTTATATACACATAATGAGATACATCTCCTTGTGTTAGTAGTAGTAAATCTGTATGATCTGCTAGTTCTTCTTTAGCAATACGTAAAGGATAAACTTTATTTGAACTATCTAATCCAAAAACATTAATAGATGTGCCGGGATTTTTCTTCTCAAATTTTGATATATCTTTTAGTGATACAGGATAACTAATTCCTTGAAAGTTATATCTATATCTTTGATTTTCATAGTGCTGGTTTGGTTCATTACAATGATTTGGTACAAATTTACATGTCATCGCATATCTAAAACATTCGTTATCTTGATTTTTCACATTAACACATGATCTTGTATCCTCAATTATTTTTGGTAAACGAATATAACTAGATCCCATTAGTCCATATCCATGTTTATGAACTCTTATATTTAATCCTTCAATACTTATAAGACTCCACCCTGATCCTCGTCCTTCATGTTCCTGAATTTTAGTTAATATTTCTTCTATACATTTTTCAACTATTGAATCAATGTCTGAACTTCCTATGATAGTTTGATTTTTAGTTATAAATCCTCTTGGTGATAATTCTTCTTGTACATTTATAAACATAGCTTCTAGTAGTAATCCAAATTTGAGAAAATTTAATCTTTTTAATTCTTCTTTTAAAGTTCTACTGATGATTGGTTTTGCTTCTCTAATAAATTCTTCTAAGTTTAAATCTTCATTTTGAATCTTATGATGCATTACTACCTTTCCGGGTAAAGCTGATACTTGTAAATTTGGTAAAGTTGTTGTAGGTCTTGCTGTTATTTCATTTTGTTCTTCTTGTTCTTCTTGTTCTTCTATGTTGTTGTGAATTAGTTCCTTATGTATTTCTAACAGAATATCATCATTAAACGATTCCAAACATTTATCGCAATGATACATGTTTGGTGGTGTTCACTCTTCAAAATTTCGCCAAGAAATGAAATGAGCTCTACCTTTCCTTCTTTTATAATAGTTCCCCCACTACTATTTCATCATCTTCTTCTTCTTCTTCACTTTCAGAAGAAAACAAACGTCTTGGACAAAATATTAATCTTCTACAAACAGATTCTTCATTAGTATTCTCTATATGAATTGGAGTTTCAATATGTATTTCTTCATATTCAAATGATGACGAAGACTCTGATATTACTACATCCATATCCAAATTTTCATTCTCCACATCATTGGCATTTTCTTCTTCTGATGTTGTTACATCCACATCCATATCATTTATAGTTTCTACTTCTGAAGTTTCGCTATTATTTTCATCTTCTTCCATATTTAAATCCTCTAATTGAATTTTATACAATATTTCAATCATAGATTTCCTTGGATAATCGGTGTTGTCCACAGGAGCCATTTCCAGTAAATGAGGAATAACTGTTTTTGATCCGGCTTATATGATATTTTGCTAAGTATGTCAAGGTCATTTTTGATTAAGCGAGAACTGGGAATAGATCACTAAGCAGCATGATGATTCATTACTACAAAGTGATCTATTCCCCATTCTCTAAGAAGTGTCCAATCAATAACCAAAGTCCAAGTTCATTTTTTTGTTTTGTTTAATTTAAGTCTTTTACATCTTCTTCTTTTATTACACAATTTATAGGTTCATTGTTCGATGTTTCAATATGTTGTTTTATCTTGTGCTCCAGCTCTTCTATTCTTGCTTCCTTTATCATTAATTCCGATTGTAAGTAACTGATGTAATCAGCCGCCATGTCTACCGTTCTTGATCTTATTTCTCCTAACTTAACACCAGGAATCAATCTCTGTAGTTTGTAAAATCTCAACCTTATTCTTGACTCTCTTACTTTAGCCATTTCTCGAAATCTTTGTTTTCTATCTTCTTCTTTGCTTGTGGTCAAGTCCATACTTCTGACAAGTTTACTTTCAGAGTGATTCCTCTACAGTAGGCTTCTCCTTTATACACTTTCCCCCACCATTTTCAATTTCCCCCACCCTACTAATGTAGGTCAAGGTCATCCAATATAACGCGAGAACGAGGAATAGAGCACTAAGTGGCATGTTAGTCCATTACCACAAAGTGATCTATTCCTCGCTCTCTATTCTACATCTACTTTTTTTTCATTTTACTATTTTATTATTTTTTTTTTTGTTTTTCTTGGGGGGAATGAGTGTTTACTTTTTACAATGTTCATTCTTCTTCTCCAACTTTTCAATTTTTTCTAACAATTCCAACAAATATGCAATGGTTGCTTGCAAAGTTTGTATTCTAGTACATCCCACTTTAATAGAGGGAACTGTTAACTGTAATTTTGTAAATTCTATCCTTTCTTTCTTGCACCTTTCTCTCATATATGTGTTTTTCCTGATTCTTCCTGATTGAGCTGATATTAACTTATTACAATCCAAATGGGGTTTTGATACTTTAAATACTGATGTACAAAAATTAGTTGATGTTGTCGGCTGTTGATTTTCATAGAAATTTTGTGTTGAAGTAATAGTTTGCTGATTTCCATAACAATTTATACTTGAAGTGGCCGGTTGCTGATTTTCATACCAAATTGAACTTGAAGTACTAGGCAGCTGATTTTCATACCAATTTGAATTTGAAGTGCTAGGCTGATGATTTTCATAACAATTTGAACTTGAAGTATTTGGTTGATAATTTTGATGCCAATCCACAGATGCCAATACAGGTGTTGTGGAAGGATGCTCCATCGTTGTATAGAGTGAATTCTGTTCTACAATTTTGCTGGTTTTATCTCATTTCCCCCACCAATAACTTCTACATTTCCCCCACCACAATAATTTAAATTAGATACCAAACTTCTAGGGTCACATCCAAATCTTCTTCTTTTAAATATTTTATAAATGCAGAGCTTTCTGATGTTACATTAGGTGTGTTTAAATATGCCATTATTTTGTCATGACTTTCTTCATTGTGAATATAGCAATGTACATTTAGCAACTTTTGATTATCTTCTTTAGACTTGACAAATCCTGCAACAGAGCTCCAATCTTCATATTTAATTTTAAAATGGCAAACTTCGAACTGCATGTTGTTTCAACAAATGCTGCAACAATATTAAAAGTCTCTTCAAACAGCCTACATTTATACAAGTTCTCCCACCACTTTATAATCCCCACTCTTTTTCTTCCCCACCTTCTTCATATGTAGAAGGGATATCATGATTTTAATGCACTATACTTAATAAATTCAAACAAGTTTTGTGCACAAATGTTACATTTTTTCTTGACTGTTTCAAATTTCATCACTTGGCCTTTTACAAGGTGAACTAATTTACCTCCATCATCTTCAAATTGTTCAAAGTCTAAAACAGATGCTTTTCCACAATCATGACACATTTTTGTTCCATCTTCAAAAATAAAAGCAAGATAAATACCAAATCCACTATTGTCCTTCTTAAATTTCATGACCATTTCACGAATTGGTTGAGGTATTTCACATTTATTTGATGTTATTATATAACGGTAAAGAAACCCATTATTGATAATTTGTTGTAAACACAAAACTAACAAGCTGTCCATAGTGTTAGACTTGTACTGAAAGTTATATCCATAACTATCTCTTTATATGCTCTTACCCCCACCACTTTTATGTAGGTCAAGGTCATCGGATATTAAGCGAGAACTGGGAATAGATCACTAAGCGGCATGTTATTACATTACCACAAAGTGATCTATTCCCTATTCTCTAAAAGGGGTGCTGATAATTTAGATTCCTAAAATTTCTTTTCCTTCTTCTTCACCTTCTTGAACAGTTGTATTACCAGACATGTGTGATATTAATTTCTTCAATTCTCGATTTTCCATTTCTAATCTTTTCAATTTTAGATCTCTTGCTTCAACTTGTACTTTCAAAAATTTGATATAACTTCCAGCCCAGTGGAGAGTTTTCAATCTTGGTGCTCCAAGTTCAATTCCTGGTATTTGAAATTGTAGTCTATTGAATTCCATCTTCATATCTTCTCGGTCTTGTCTTTCTTTTTCTAGTCGTTTTAATCTTTGTTTTTCCCTGAAGGAAGAAGTCGGTACATGATGAAACATTTTGATCAACAATTTCTTGAAGAGTGAGCTTCTACACAGATAGTCAACACATTTATCCATCAAATTTAAGTCAGTAGTGGGGAGATGCCAATGGTGGGGAGACGTCAATGGTAGGGAGAGTTATACTAATGTAATGGTTATTTCTACCGTTACACTCGCTCCATTCTCGAAAAGATATTTGTAATATGGTTTGGGATACTGTTCTCTTTCAGATCCCGCATGTTCTTGAATAAAGTTGAAAGCCAATTTTTTTGAATAATCATTGTGAAATACTTCCCTCACACAAACAAGAATTTTTTCTTCCAAAAATTTGACTTGAACTAATGGTATTTTGCTTACATCGTCCTTGTCCATGATAGGTAGCTTGTAGGTAAAAGTATTAGGTGGTAGTTTTTGTGGTTTATCCAGTAGAGAACAAAATTTCTTGTACAATTTCTCCTCAATGTCTGGAAAACGATGTATATCAAACAGATTGTAGTATGAAGGATCAAAAGGTATTTTACGAAACATCTTCGGTCACTAGTCTCTTTAAGACTGATCTCCTGCACAAATATTTAACACATTTATAAACATTCCCCCACCAACTTTTAACTTGTGGTGGGGATATTTTCCCTCCACTACTTCTTCAAAATAGTGGGGGTACCTTAGTCCAATTCAGATTCAGATTCAGAAGACAGTAAAGGTGATATGGGTGATTCCAATGATGAATCCAATATAAATATTTCAATAGCTTCCTTAATTATATCTTCATCACTATCATTTATCATTTCTTCAAATAGTTCTTGTTCAATCTGTACCATTTCTTCCTCTTCCATCATAGAATCATTATCAGTTTCGTCATAATTTTCCTCTATGTTTTCTTCCTGTATTTCATTTGTGCTTTCAAAAACATCTTTAACTTGAGAATAATTAATAAATGGAGTATCTCTAGACAACATGTTTCCTTACTACTTCTTTTACTTCAAATAACAAACTATGCATTGCTTACTTAGTCTTATATATACTCCTACCCCCACTATTTTTGCAAAACCAAGTAATAGGAGGGGGTTTATATCTATTCTTCTCTATCTAGGTTATATTTCATTGCTGTCACATCTACTATAATTTTCTGCTCTTCAACTTTATTGCGAATAAAAATTGTCCAAGGAAATAGTTCATTAATATTGTTAATTGTTACTTTTATACTATACAAAATTTCAAAATGTTCTACTAATGAAACAAAAACTATAACTCCTAGCTCATTGTTTGCCATAATTTTTTCTTCAATTTTCATCCGTAAGTTTGTTATCAAACTCCATATATTAATATCATTGGCTATAAAACCATCAATTCTAGTAAGCATCTTCATGCCGCAAGGTGTAGGTACAGACTAGAAACTTGGAGGTTCATAGCCCGCCTTTTTATTAATTTTAAAAATGGGGAGGGGGAAGGAATAAGGATTGGGAAGGGATAGGGTGTATGGTGGGGGAAAGGTAATTTTTGTTATTACACTACTTGTGCAAGAAAATAGCCACCAGTGTCTACACCTTGTTCATAGCACTCCATCATAGATTGTGCCCACTGCAACATGCGGTCTCTGTCATTTGGTGTGACAAGTAAAGAATGACTATCACCATACAATATAAAAGAGTCAATTCGTATATAACATCCTAAATTTAACCATTTATTAGCTTCAACCATAAACTTTTCTATTGTATCAAATGGAAATTGTGGATCAATTGCTATAACTTTACGTTCTTCACTAAGTTCAACACTATAATCATCATCGTCTTCACTCTCACTCTCACTACCATTATTTAAAATGTCTTCAGGTTGTACAAAAACATCGGAAATTTCGGAAGAATTAAAATGGTAATTCACATTAGGAGGCATTTTTTCAAACAAATAATATTTTAAAAGGTGGAGAAAAAATACAAGAGATGTACTTCACGGCACAAAGTGCGAGTACAGACTAGAAACCTGAAGGTTCATAGCCCCACTTTTATAAATTTTAAATATGGGGAGGGGGAAGGAATAAGGATTGGGAAGGGATAGGGTGGAGGTGGGGGAAGGGTAATGTGGTTATTAAGCCACTCTTGCAACAAAGTACCCAACACCAATGTTCAGTTCGTATGATCTCATCACATCGTCCTGCCAAGTAAGAATTTGTTCTCGATCATTTGGAGTTAGAAGGAAGAAGTTACTGTTATTGTAGACAATAGGTGAACCAATTATAATGTTGAATCCTAAATTTAGCCATCTATGTGCTTCAAAAATAAATCTTTCAACTACATCAAAAGGAAATTGTGTTTCTATAAAATATACTTTGAATTGTTCATTAATTTCAATTTCATCTTCACTGTCATCTTCACTGCTATTATCCATGTCTTCTATCACATCATCTTCATGTTCTTGGAAAGCATCTTCTTCATGATGTTGGAAACCATCTTCAGGTGGTTGAAAAACATCTGCATTTTCTGAAGGATTAAAATTTTCATTAAAGTAAGGAAGCATTTTAAAAATAAAGATATTAAAACTGGCAGGAACAAAGCAACAAGAGCGGCGAAGCAACAAGAGTGGTGGAAGAAACCAGAATGAAACACTAGCCATAGCCGGCGCGTCTTTTATAACGGTATGCAAATGAGAGGGGTTAGCAGCCGGCCATGACCGGTCATTGGCCCGGGAGGTGGGGGAAGGAGTGGGGGAAGGAGTGGGGGAGAGGGGGGGGGGCTCCATTTTTTCGGGGGGGGGGCTCCATTTTTTCGGGGGGGGGGGCTCCATTTTTTCGGGGGGGGGGGTCATTGACCTTTCAGGTCCGGTCATTGACCCTAAGGAGTGGGGATGGACACAGAACCCTCCTTTGCTTACTACTACACGGATCAAACTAGCCATGTACCAGAACTTATTTCTGCTAAGTCGCATGTAAGCTAAATAGCTTACATCCCTAAATTTAAGTCTTAGGTGGCCCTGAAAAGGGCCGTTTGGCTGGGTTTGGTGGACTGCTATGGAGCTTAAGGCATAAAAAAATAAGGGACTTCAATGTTGTTTTCCAAATGGATTTCAGCAGGATCGGCTTGTATAAACTTGTACAAATTAAGTGCACAAATATCGCATTTTTCTTCTTCTGGGATGATAAACTTGTATGACAAGTAAGATTTGTATTCATAAACTCCACCATCCATTATAAAATTCAATATTCCATTTCCTATTGCAGCCGAACCGCATTCTGGACACATATTTGTTCCATCCATAAATTTATACTGAAGGTAATGAAAAACTCCAAAATTTTCCCTATAAAAAGAATACACTTCTTGACGTAGTGTTAGTGGAAGGTTTGCATCTTGAAATGCAAGTTCCACCAACACTATATTTGAAACTATCTGTCGCAAACATAATTCTAATAGAGTAGGCATGTTGCGGCAGTGGCCTCACGGATTGGAATGAAGACTCTGGAGTAGCTAGTATAACGGTTAAATGAAAGTAGACAACCGGTCATGACCGGCCATTCACCCAGAGGAGTGGTAGGGGAAGGACTGGTAGGGGAAGGAGTAGTGGGGGAAGGGGGGGGGGCTCCATTTTTTCGGGGGGGGGCTCCATTTTTTCGGGGGGGGGGTCATTGACCTTTCAGGTCCGGTCATTGACCCGAAGGAATGCAGACAAACACAGAACCATCCTTTACTCACTACTCACATGAAAGTAGGTCACGAGACTTAGAGTGTTAAAAAATAATGGGGGAGAAACACAACGCTATAACGCGTTGTGTTTCTCCCCCAGTATTTTTTTTAAGCAATAATTTGGAAAAAGCTATGTGAATTTACTTGCTACGCCCCCACCTTGTAATACCATCCAGTTTGTGTCTGAGGAGATAGTCTTTAGAGTCTAACTCATAAACTGATTTCTCTTTGCGCAAGGATTCAATCACTTTAATATTATATCTTAAGCCGTTACAAGTTGCCAAAATGTGTTCGTTGTCAATAACACTTTCAAAAAAATAGACACAACCTCTCTTAAGCCTATTTCCTTTCACACCAATAATTTTGGATTGGTATTCAACAGTGGGGGTTTCTGTCACTTGTGGTTCAGAAATGTGTTTTACGACATGTACACGGCAAAAACTTTCGTTTTTTACACATTTCCTCCCACAAGGTGATCCTTTCTTAATTCCCCTAGTAAGCATTTCAGGGCAAGTAGTGGGACGGCTAAATGCCCTACGACGCTCTTCTTGTAATAATTGAAATTGCTCTGAAGGAGCGGGTTTAGGAGTAGGTTTAGGAGTAAGTTTAGGAGCTGGTTTAGGAGCTGATTTAGGAGATGATTTAGTAGCAGATTGAGAGGAATCAGTTTTGTGATAGGTATGATCTTTAGGTGTACTAAGTGGTGGGGTAGGAGGCAATGGTGATAGTGGGATAATGGGTGTGCTAAGACGATGAACAATGGTTTCAACGGAAGGGGTATTAGGATAGTGATGAACTGGCTTCTGCGGTGGCGGCATAGTAGTTGATGGTGGTGCGGAGTCCTTTGAAGGCGAAGGCGAAGGCGGTGAAAAAATACTACGAAGTCTAGAAGTGTTAGTTGGCGGAAGAATAGCTCTAGAAGTTGAAGGTTGAGATGCAAGTCGGTTCTTGTAGCAATCAGGAAGGTTTTTGAGGCGAAGAGTTTTCTTAGGTGCAGGAACAGCTGTAGTAGAAATAGAAGTCGAAGTAGAAGTAGTAGTCGGTAGAGAAGACATGGTTATAACTCTAAGTTCGCAGCGTAACGTCTGGAATCAGAATGAAACACTGGCCGCGGCTGGCTCGGCTTTTATAACGGTATGCAAATGAGAGGGGTTAGCAGCCGGTCATGACCGGTCATTGGCCCGGGAGGTGGGGGAAGGAGGTAGGGGAAGGAGTGGGGGGAGGGGGGGGGCTCCATTTTTTCGGGGGGGGGGTCCATTTTTTCGGGGGGGGGGCTCCATTTTTTCGGGGGGGGATCATTGACCTTTCCGAAAGTGGGTCAAGGTCATTCAAGATTTATAATGATCCAAGGTGATGGGAACAGTAATACTGTTCCCACCACCCTGTTTGCCTAGCGGTTCCCACTCCCAACCCACTAGTTACGTTCTGCAAGGGAGGTCCCTGGGCCGTCCGCATCAAAGCGTAACTTCCCGTCCGCATCAAAGCGTAACCATTACATTAATTTCAGGGAAACTGGAACAGTTAATGCAGAAACGCAACTCTAACCCCACCCAAACTAATCCCACCCATCATATTCCTAAACAAAATGCAAAAAAAAGTCCGACTTGCGGATGTCCCACCCATTTTAAATGAAGTTCAACTGAACTTCTGAATTTACAGTTAATCTACCCCCTAACATCTAGCTGTAAGGCAAAACAAACATAAATTATTAGTACCAACACATCATTATTAAAAACCAAATAATTCAACACAACCAAATACCATCATTATTCTTAAAATTAATACACCTTAATGCTAAATACCATCATTATTCTTAAAAATTAATACACCTTAATGCTAAACCCAACTTATAACTAACATCGCAATGCGCAAATTATTTCTTAAATTAAATACACCTTACAACTAAACACACACACACACACATACCATATTGCATTAAAAAACGCAACATAGTAGAAGAAGTTCAAATATATATAGGCCTACTATATATTTGAAACTTCTTGCTGAGTCGCCAACAACCTTTCGCTATGAAAGTTTGTTGGCAACTGAAGCAAAGGTATAGCTCCTATCGCTCCTCGGGTTTTCAAGGAGTGGGGGAAGTTGTTTCACTCCAGTACAATGTTCAATCCAGTCCAGTTCACAGCAGTATAAAAGAAAGGTAAAGAAGTGGGGAGCGGCGCATGCGCAACAACACAAAACCAAGGTTTGAGGTTAGAATTATCCATGTGCAGTAGCGCTAAAGTGAGTAATACAAGACTAGGCGCATGCGCATAGCATAGACTCATTCCGATCCAGAGAAATTGTTGCATGCGCAGCAGGTTTGAGGTTAGAATTATCCATGGCAGCTGCCATATTTAGTCTGGTTTCACCACATAAAGTCAACAACCGGTGGTGACCGGCCATTGACCTGGAGGAGTGGGGGAAGGAGTGGGGGAAGGAGTAGGGGAAGGGGGGGGGGGCTCCATTTTTTCGGGGGGGGGGGCTCCATTTTTTCGGGGGGGGGGAGGTCATTGACCTTTCCAGTCGGTCATTGACCCCAAGGAGTAGGGATAGACACAGAACCCTACTTCTCTTACTACTCAAGTGAAAGTCGGTCAACCAGTCATTTGCTTGCCATCTGCCGCCATCTGGCTGGAGTTATTGCCTCTATAAAGGTGGGTAGTTTATCTCGCTACAAACATTCATTGCCTCGCATCCGCTCGGTCATCATCTCTCATTAGTTTTATGTTATGACTACTTCACTTACTAGGTTTGAGGTTAGAATTATCCATGAAATAGCCTTTGTAAATTCTAACCTATAAAATTACTACTCTGGCTTTCTGTTTCAATTTCTTTTACACTTCATTTTATATCTCAGTCTTCTTTTAACTTCTGAACTTAACACATCGATTATAATGACTGCACAATGTTTAAAATTAAAGCTTTTGCGAACACAACACATATTACGAAGTACTTCTAAACCTTCAATTTCAAAGTGTAAAACTAATTTAAATAGAGTTAGGAAGAAGTACAGTTTTAACCCATTATACTGTTCAACAACTTCTCAGGTTAATGTTGATGATAGTGTTATTTACGACATTTTACGTTCTATGTTACACTTAAATAACTTAGAACTTGTTACACCTATCGACTGTGTTCAACATTTTTTTTTATTTTACCCCCACCATTCCCTATATAAGGGCCCCGACAATAATTCCTACTTCATTATCTTCTATGCTCTTCAGCTAACAACATCTCCACTCTAATTTACACTACAATAATAATGGAAATCAACCAAGAAAATGTTCAAGTTCATGAAGTATCATCAACAACTCATCCATGGGAAAATCCTTCTAGAAATTCAACTTCAACAACTCCTCAGAACCCTGTACAAGTTCCAGATGTATCTTCTACAACAATAAATGATGTAGAAGCTATTCTTCAATCCCTTGTCGGTTTCGACTGACCTGTATGATGATCACCGATAAACTGAACTCTTAGAGTTCAGTCTTTTTTAAAACCCCCTCCATATGACCTTGAAGCAATTATCCCCTCTCCTTTATACACTAACTCCTACTTCAAAAATTAACACCATCTCCTCACCCCTTCTCCACCCCTTCATTTGATTTAGCCTCTCCCCACCTGAAGCTATATGGCATGGCATATGGCGGCAGCGACTGATTTGGCAGCTGGCCGATGGCAGCTGGCCGGCAGCGGCTGGCAATTGGCACGACTTCCGTTTTGAAAGTAACCAAACCCCACTACTGATACTATCATAGAAAAAGATCCATCTGGTACTGGACTAAGACAAATGATAAATGGTCAGCTTAGTAAAATTTTAAATGATGTAAGAATTAAAAAAAATTAAACCCGTTGACGATGAGTGATCTGGAAGTGTGGGCTAGTAAATTGAAATTGAAGAACTTCCGTGGTGTTTTCAGACGAGAGCTTTTACCTCATGTACCTCGAAAAATAGAGTGCGGAATAATAAATCTAGGGAATTTGGACACGGCCGGCACACATTGGACATGTTATTATAAAAACGGCAAAAATGTGATTTATTTTGATTCTTATGGAAATGCCCCACCACCTTTGGAATTGGAAAAATATATAAGAATGAACGACGGTATTTGTTATAATTCAGATCAATTTCAAAACTATGGCGATCCGCCTATCTGCGGTCATCTATGTTTAGAAGTTTTAAGACAGTTTTCGAATGGAAAAACGTATGATGAAATCAAAGAGGTTTTAAATAAAAATAAATACACTTTTCTAGAATGGTTTAAATAAATTATATTTTACATTTCTGATGTTAATAAATTGTTTATTTAATTTTATTTTTTTAAATTAATTTATTACTGTGTGAAAGTCTGTTTCCTAATATAGAGATGTCGACTAACCAGTCCGAAGCATGGGACCTCCTCTCTGTGGAGCCCAAAGAACCCAGAGGGGTTTTGACTGACAAATTCATCATGAGGTTTGATCGGTATTTGAACTGGGATCTGCTGTCTTCCCATTATGATTTTTCAATCGAGATGTTGCGGATGTACCCGCACAGAGTAAATTGGGCCAAGCTATTGAGACGCATTAAATTTTCGGAAGAATTCCTAAGAGAGATGGTTCCCCACTTCGATAAATGCTGGGGTATCCTGTGTAAATATCAAACGCTGTCTGAAAAGTTTATTTATGATTTCGCAGGTAAAATCGATTGGGATTATGTGTTGTTGTATCAAAATGTAACTAGCAGATTTTTAGATGAACACAAAACGTATTTTGATGAAACGGAATTATTCTAATTGATAAACTTATCCTATTAGAGAGATTAAAATGAAAAAATAAATACATCTGCCTCTGTTGGTTTGAATAAATTATTTTTAATATTTGTTATATGAATAAAAATTTATTATGATGTAAAAGTTTTTTTTATAATATAGAAATGGTGAATTTCAGATTATCAGGAAAGTCCTCCGAGTTGACTTTGACCTTGGAACACCCGATTCACTTGGACAGTGATGCACAGTATAAACTCGCTCTCACGGGATTTTTTTGTGAATACAATTTTTATAATTTATTCGAGAGTTGTAGTATAACATTTGAAGGTGGGGGAAAATTAGGTTTTAGCAAGGGGTATTGGACATTAGACTTAATTCAAAAACATATTCAGAAAAGTGTAGATTCAATTTTAGAGCGTAATGCATTGGATAAAGATGATAAGAAAAATAAAGTGCAAGTCGGATTGAAAACATCAACTAAAGGGCACAGAGTGTTTATCAAATCTCCTGTTAAATTTCACATGGATAACATTTTTCGACATTTGTTAGGGTTTGAGGATAGTAAAATTCAAGAATATTTTGACTATTATTCAGCGAAGAACCGAAGCAACACAAGACCGTTTGACCTAATTGAAATTCATTGTGATATCGTGGAAAACTGTTTTGTTAATCACGACAATGCTTGGTTTAAACATGGAGAGACTTCGCTGTTACACAGTTTCTTTCCAATCGGTGATTTCGGTAGTAAAATTGCAACCGTCCCAACTCCACCACATTATGTATCATTGAAACATGGATTGAAGAAAATTCAACAGATCAATGTCAATATCACAGATCAAAACAATAATTTATTACAAATGTTTGATTCAAATATACATATTTATTTAGAATTGATTCGTGTGTAATATTTTAAGTTAATTGAGAATTGAGAATTTATTATTATTTTACCACATTTAAAAGTAATATTCCTAATGTAGGTAAAAATGAATGGTTCTAATTTTGATAATTTATTGAATGAAATCAATGGAAAATCTTACAAGAGGCTGAATGACCTGGAAGTTGGTAAAAAATATCTAGTAAATGACATAAACACAATTTCATCATCATACGGTATGAGAATTTTAGTCACATGTGATGATGTGAAATTCTATCTTCCAGAAAGCTGGAATAACAGATTGACGATGAACAATATTATGCAACTACTAAATCATAAAGGAAGCCTCTATGTGTTATACAATGGTAAGGTAGCACTTCCAGACAATAAATTTAAGCATGATATCGAATTTAAAGTCGAACAATAAAGATTTATTTAAAACCCTAATTGAAATATATTTTTGAAAAAATCTACATTTATTTTATTTGATGTGGAAATCATGATTCATATATTAGGAATCAATTATGACTGAAAACTATGAATATTATCTCTTGACCGATAACGCATTTGAACCTTTCGACGGGTCACAAGAGGCTGCTGGTCTCGATTTGAAAAGTGCTTATGATTATATCATTCCAAAGCGGGGACAACAATTAATAAAAACTGATTTAACTTTTAAATTTCCCAATGGTTGTTACGGACGAATCGCCCCAAGATCCGGCCTTGCCCTCAAACATTGTATCGATGTTGGTGCAGGTGTGGTGGATAGAGATTATACCGGCAATGTTTGTGTTCTGTTGATAAATAATTCCGATAGCGATTTCTTTGTACGCCGAGGAGATAGGGTGGCGCAGATAATTTGTGAAATGTATAAAAAAACCCCCTTGTGTAAGAGGATATCAAATAGAACAGACTGAACGAGATAATAAAGGATTTGGAAGCACAGGGTTGAACTAATTAATTTTATTTGTGTTCGTAATATAAATATTGAGATATAGACAATTTTTTATTTTTTGAGAAAATTGCGAGCCGCTTCTCATAAAGGAATAAATGCATGTGATAAGAATTGTTTTGTATGTCGGAGGGGGGGCCGCGATTTACAGCCCCCCCCTCAGATATGCAAAACAATACGTTTTTCACGGGGCCGCAGCTTAGAAAGCCATAAATGCATTTGATAATAATTGTACCTATCCATCATCCGGGGGGCCGCGATTTACAGCCCCCCCCTCAGATATGCAAAACAATACGATTTTCACGGGGACGCAACTTATAAAGGCATAAATGCAGATGTACAAAACAATACGATTTTCACGGGGCCACAGCTTAGAAAGCCATAAATGCATTTGATAATAATTGTACCTATCCATCATCCGGGGGGCCGCGATTTACAGCCCCCCCTCAGATATGCAAAACAATACGATTTTCACGGGGCCGCAACTTATAAAGGCATAAATGCATTTGATAATAATTGTGTATATATCCATACCAAAATTTATTATTTTAATAATATTAATAAACTGGACAAATGAAATTCACCGAAAAAGCACGGGGGTTGCAATTTGCTACCCCAGCGGATATACGATTTTCACGGGGCCGCAGCTCATAAAGGTATAAATGTATTTGATAATAATTGCGCCTATTTAAATCATTTTAATCTATTTAAATCCCTAGCAGTGGCCAACTGCCGCGTTGCGACACTATGGCAATGCGATGTGGAGTGGCCGCTGCTCATAAAGGCATAAATGTATTTGATAATAATTGCACCTATTTAAATCATTTTATTAACCCTAGCATATTTATATATAAATATTTATAGGAAAAATATTTATATAAATATTTATAAATTTATATATAATAAAATATTTATATAAATATTTATAAATTTATATACAATAAAAATATTTATATAAATATTTATAAATTTATATAGAATAAAAATATTTATATAAATATTTATAAATTTATATAGAATAAAAATATTTATATAAAATGTATATATATAGAAAACGTATGTATACGTTAGTTGTGGATTTGGCGTTCTCAAAAAGATTCTCCGGCCGCGGCGTGATTTGAACCTGGGCCGGTCGGGTGGTGCGCTGTTACGTTAGCGCCTAGACCAGCGGACTTGTTGGTGGCTGGCGGCGCGGTGTTTATCAAGTCTGATGTGATCGAGCGGATGTGCATTCGATTGAGGTTATCAATGCAACTGCGATTTATCGCTTCGGGTGGGATTGCAGTTTAAGGGGAGTCAGCCGCTTTTCATTTAAAAGTTATGAGTAGTGGGGTTTGGTTACTTTCAAAACGGAAGTCGTGCCAATTGCCAGCCGCTGCCGGCCAGCTGCCATCGGCCAGCTGCCAAATCAGTCGCTGCCGCCATATGCCATGCCATATAGCTTCCGGTGGGGGAGGAGATGTTATTTGAAATTTGAAATTCAACTTGACAATTGGGTTATGGAAAGTATGTCAAGGTCATCCAGAGTAAGTTTTAAAAAACCCTATCCCGCTACCACCGGAGTAATAGTTCGGAGAGTGGAACTAACTCCGGTGATAGCGGGATAGGTATAGAATTAGGTTTGTGAATTTTATTTGTGAAAAACATACAATCAATGTGTGACAGCAGTGTTTAAACAAGTTGAAGTTTTGTTATGAACTACAGAGTTGTAAACACAAACACCGACGACGATGAGAAGGTAAACGCAGAGTCCCCAGATGATGTATTTAAAAAGTTTGAACAAACGTAACATCTCGAGTTGGTTTTCCCGTTCCATTTCCAATCGTTTGATTTCCAATTTCAATTTATCCTCTTCCATCCTTGTTACAAATGGAACTTCATCCATCATATCCATCATGTTTGTGTTTTTTTGAAATTTTGAAAGAAGCGATGTTGATAGTTGAAGAGGCGAGGATGGAATGAGAGTTAAAAGAGGGAAATGTCGGTTAAATAAAGAAGTGGTGGGGGGAAAGAGCGTTGTTACATAGAAGCGGTGGGGGAAAGATGCTGCTCATCATTTGCCTCAGAAGTTGTGTCCGACTGTAGAGGGGTAAGAGGAGTAGTATTTAGTAAACTGTCTTCATCAGAACTTTCAACCTTATTACAAATAGGACAAGCGTAAGTTATTTCCAAATTCATTGTAATAGCGTTAAATTTATCTATAATTTCATTTAAAGCATTAAATATTTCTTGTAAATCATCTTTTGAGTTTATTTCAAAACTAGCATTCATTCGTGCCAATGGAGAAGTGTTCATCGTTAGAGAGTTGGCAATCGAATGAGGATTAGCGCCTAGGGAAGGGGGCTTATATAATGGCGACCTTGAGCAGGTGTTTAGGGAGGGGGGCTTTCTAGGGAGGGGGCTTCTATATAGGGGACTTTGAGCTTATGATTGAATAAAACGTTTAGTTCTTCTTCTTCTTCGTCTTTTAATTCAATTATTTGAACCGAAGTAGTTGTTTCATCCTCTTCACTCGATGAAGAAAACAATTCACCAGGATTTAAATATTGAACTACAATTCTGAACCATCTTATAGGATATTCGTCAATGACAGAAAGTAAGTTTTGAAACAATTCTTCCATCTCCTCCCTGTCAGTTATTATATGTTCAAACTTGATAAATTTTCCTTCCATGTTGTTAGTTAGAGTGTTGGAAGTGGAATGATTTAATATTATATAAAAATTAGAACTAGTGGTGGGGGAAATCTCAAGGTCATCCAATTGAAGTTTTAAAAAAGAGTGTAAAACTGAAATTATACATTTGATGGTTCTACAGGATCGGAATACCAATCTGATCTGTATTTACATCTTTTTATCATATGTGTACAAAAATCATCTTGATGAGACTTGGTGCGTTGACAATGAGCAAGATCTAGAGGGTGAAATTTGAAACATCTTTGAGGACAACATGTATGAAAATATCTTGATTTGTAAAATTTGAAAGTTCGCAATTCCGGTGGCGGTAGTTGTTTTGTTTTACATTTGCAATAACAAGATCCGAAGAATTCACATTTAGTACAAGCTAACCCATCCACCATCATTGGTCCTAAATCTGTACACTGTTGTTCACAACAGTAACGAGGTTTGTACTTGTATTTTTGCTCTTCCATGTTGACGCTGCGGAGTCTAGTGAAAGAATAAGATTGTATAGTGATGAATAGCGAGTTTTATGTACTATGAAAAGTGGTAGGGGTAATTTCAAGGTCATCCAAATGGAGTTTTAAAAAATTATACCTTACAAGTGTAAGGATTATTGAAATTTAGGAAGTTTGTTTCTGTTTGTTTTCTTCAGACTTTTTTTCTCTCTCTGCCTTAGCCATAGCAATAAGTTCTTCTGTTGATAGTGGATGTACTTCAGGAAATTTTAAAATTAATTTAGCTTGATATCCTTCTTTAGTTAATACATCTAAATCTTGAGTCATTTGTTCAACAGTGTTATAATCCTTTCCATAGATTTTCCCATCAAGTTCAATCATCATTCTGTATAACATTTTGTAGAATAGATCTTGTTGTGGCGAGAGCTGAGAAGCGAATGATTATTTATCAAACTGTTACATCCTTTTTATGAACTTGACATTGATCACGTGATTCCTTAGTTGTAATTTTATTTATTAAAAGTTATTCAACATTGGTAATACTTCTGGAACTTGACGTTATGTTGACCAGCTGGCGATGAAGAAGTTGTAGGTTGTGTAGAAAAAAATATTTCATCATCGCAATATTTTGTTTTAGTGAACATCCTTGTATTAGTAGCACTAACATCAACAGTTAAGTGATAACCACCGGTAAGTAAAACTCGCATTTCATTAGTTAAATCTTCAAGTTGTTCAAAAGTAGTTATGGTGTTGGTATCATAAGATGCACACTTAACCTTTAGGGACATGTTGAAGTTTTGTATTTAGTGATAGAGAGTGAGATGTGTACGGTACGAAAGGTAGTCGTAGACTGATGAATTTAACAAGTTGATTTTCACTTTTATTATCACACAAAATTGGGTCAAGGTCATCCCATGGAATTTTTAAAAAAAGCAACATATTGTAATGTACAAACACATTACAATATGTTGCTTTTTTTATTTTTTTTTTTTTTTAGGTTTATATCACATTTATTGAGAAACAAATACAAAGAAATATTTACAATCTTATGTACAAACTAATCAGTAGTAGGTGTTACATGAATTGTAAGTTCAGTAGAGTTGTTTCCACTTGGTCCATGTGATACCAAATAGAGTGCGCCGGGTTGAATTATACGAAGATCTTCATTTTGTAGTAGTTGTACGAAGCGCTTTGGTAGGAAGATTTGAAATTTTGCTTCATCACCAATTGTATAAGGTGCCTCGCTTAATGTGCAATTTATAGCATCACCTACTGAAGTTTCCATCTTCTTTATTGTATGAATGATGTAGTGTTTTTCTTCTTTCAGCTCGGAACATTTCTTTGTAGGTAGGATTGTTGATTTTGAATGAGCGTTGAATTGTTCAACTAAATTTTGAAGTAAGTTGTTTGATGCCATCTTAATGTTTTTGCTGATGCTAATCTTCTTGTTAATAAGAATATCCGTTGGAGATGTTGTCTCTTCGGAGGTTCGAGTAATACTCATGCTGTGTCATGGTAGCGCTCTCACTTTTATTATCGAGACTACCCCCACCACTGACACTACCCCCACCACTGATGCTACCCCCACCACTTTGTTGAAGGAAATTATTCAAGCGGTAGGCATTCTTCAAAGCACACTGTGACCTTCGATGTTTAAAACTTTTTGATGAAATACAAAGTTCATTAAAGTAGCATTGGAAATCTCTATCTATTATTGCATTTATCACTTCATTGCTTGTAAATGATTGTATCCAATTTGCTTTTTCCAATCCTCTTGTGTAGATAGTTTTAAACTCTTTACAATAATGATTCATAATATGCGGCATCATGTTATAATGAATAAAACCTTCATCCCATTTTAAGTTATGAAAATGTTTGTTTAACCATTTGTTTGTAACTTTCGCTTTAGTTGTTAGTTTATTGAATGGAAATGGAGGTTTGAACAAGTAATGATAAATTACAGATGTGTTCATATCCAAAATTACTAATTCTTTAATAATGAAATTTCCATCATTCCCTCGAAAAGCTTGAAATTCAATTATACCTCTTTTAACTTCCATTAACTGAGATGCAGTAGAAAACGAAACCCGTTTGTTCATGATGAAGTCTCATCCACAACTGACTGTTATTACAAACACGATTGTTCTTCTTTTATTTCTTGCGCTTCTTCGTTTATATTAAAATTGGTGTGATAGTTGTTTAATTGTCTCCACATATCCACTTCTTGAGGTATTCGATTAAAAATTGAAGTATCCACAGGACCATATAAAATTGGAATGAATGGTTGTCTGTCCAATGTATCGATTAGATAATCTTTAATTATTGTACTTGAAAATACTAGTTGTTTTAAGTATCTAGTGACAGGACCGGTAGTACAACTTAAAGTGTAAAATTCTTCTTTAGTGAAATGTAATTTTACATCATGTCTAGTTAAATCTTTGAAGCGAACAACTTGTCCCCCACGATGTTTGATTATATCAACTTCAATATTTGATTCTAATAAACTTAATCTTGTTCTTTTTCCAAATGTGTTGTTAGTTAAATAACATTCCAAAAGATGTAAATGTTTCATTAGAGAATCCCAAGAAGTTTCAGTAAAGATAACCATTTTACTTCCTTGATTTAACATAACAATTGGTGAATAATCCAATGATTTTACAATTCCAACAGATATACTTTTTGTCATGCATGAAGAAATAGGGTAGAAAATTCGAAGAAATACTTCTGTTAAAATATTTGTTGTAATGTTAACTTCAACCTTTTTTCTTTTTACTTCTTTTTCATCTTCTCCTTCTTCTTCTTTCTTCTTATGTTTGTTAAACTTGAGGAATTCATCCATTTCTTGTTCAACTTGCTTTTCTATATCAGAACTATTTTCATCCATTAGAGGTGTATTTTCTTCTCCGTTAGTAGAATTCATCTTGCGAACGATGTTTCCCAAACGATGGTTGAAGATAGAATGAAGTTTCTACTAGTTAATTTCCTGCTTTTATATTTTTTGTAAAATTCTTGAAATTTATACAATTACATAATTGTTTATTTTCAACTTGTGTTTTATAAACAAAATTCTAACCTTAAAAATTGAGGAAGATAATTCTAACCTCAATATTTTGCAGTAGTTGTACTAATTCTTCTTAAAGTACATTCTTCACTATTCCGGTCAGTGGTGTGTAAGTAACTATTTTATCATGTAGAATTAGACAGTATGCCGAAGTTCCATCCGCTACTGGTTCTTCAAATTCCATTTCAATTTTTATATCCACACTTGATGATTTTACTGATTCATTTTGTTTTGAACAATCGATTACAATTATTGGAGCTTTGGAATAATACTGATCAGGTGATAATAGTGGTGTATTAGTCTTTCCATAATATGATGATTGAAATCTTGCATACATATCATATAAAATGGAAAAACGTTTTTTGCTAAACATGACATTTAAATTGTCATATGGAAAGAATTGAGAATTTAAGAAAACTTTACAATTCTTTATTTTACAGTGATCAAATTGACCAGCATTTGCAGTAATAACATCTTTTCGCTTAGTTTGAAAACCGAGTATTATGTACCTTGCACGTTCCAAGTAAGTTGATGTTTTGACGGTCCATGTTTGTCGTTCTGTTTGAGGTAATGTAGGGTATTCATGAAATTCCCAACTTCGGAATGGCATTACAATGTCACGGTCAGATTTTAACTTTCTTAACAATACGATTCTATGTTCATCAGCCAATCTTACATGAGGTACTCTCCAAACAACTTTATCCAATTGTAGTTGCCATTCCAGTTTATCTTCCGTAGTTGCAGGGTCTGCAAGTATTAAGTCCTTATTAGTTGAAGATCTGAGTAATACTAATTCTTGTTTAACATTTATTATAACCCTTTTGTAATCTTCAGCAAATCCTAAAAGCAATCGTAAAGGTACATGAAAATCAAAATGACCGTTGGAAGCAGGTGTTATAGTGTCTTTATCAGGAGCAACCCATCCGGCAGTGACTATTGAATTCTTCTCATGTGGTGTTAATGATGTTAATCCTTTTAATGTAGTTGTTATACCAACCTTTTTTGTTGAATCAACTGTCACCCCTGATATCTCATATCTTATTTCATCAAAAAGATATGCCATTGGGTTATTTATAAAAGGAACTGTTGAAGCAGTTTTTCCATCCAATTTTAATACCCTTCCTTCGATGTACAAATAACTTTCACATGGTAATGTGTAAATATCTTGTTGTTGAATGGGAATTCTTATTTCATCATTATTGTTTAATTTTGATGAAGTGTAAGGGTTGTGTGTGTGATATTCCTTCTCCCATAGTGTTTCGTCGAATGTCGGTCCTTGAGATATATCCAGGATATCCATCGTTGTTAAGTTTCAATCCAATCTTTTGTAGAAAACGAATGTTGTCTGATGTTAACTCTTCCAATGTCGAGGAGCTACTGAGCTCCCGACTCTTCCGTTGTGGTTTAAATGATAATCCCATGTTGATTTTTATGTCGCCGCTCTGATGTGTATTCGTATAGTAATTGTTTCTCCTCTAAAGTCAACACTATGACCGTCTTGATCCAATATGTTCAGTACGATGTCTGAAATGAAACTGGTGTTTAACGGTAGGTATATCAAGTTTTGTGGCTTCTCAACAATTTTAAAACCTGGAGCAACTGTTGGATAAAATGTATGTAAAATATGCTGATTTACTCCTTCTCTATATGATCCATGTATAATATTACATGTTACATCAATACTATTTACTTTTAATATTGTAACAGTTGTATTACCTGAATGAGTAGTTCCAGGAGTTAAGATTTTCTTTTTTGTATCTGTAAATCCAAGTAAACTGGCAATAGAGTTTTTCATTCCGACATCTATATAATATTTTGAAGTTATTTCTGCTTTTAAAGTATTATTATTTCCTTTGATTGTGATATTATCTTCTCCGAGTTTTTTCTGCAATAATTGGTTTATATCATCAATTTCATAAGCTCCAGTAGGAAATGTAATTATTTTCAATTCTGAGTATTTTCCTGCAGCATCCTTAGTTTCATAATAATGTAGTAAATTGTTTTTTCCTTCTGTAACATTAGGAATTGAATTGTAGGTAGTCAAATCAAGTAATGCCGCTTCCCATAATCTTTCCTTGGATAAACGCAATGCTGGGAATAGAGTACTTTTTAATGTGGATGAATTTCCACTCAGTGACACTGTATACGATGACATCTTAAAGGTGACTGACACTTTTCGCTAGAAACTCCAAACATAAATGTCCACATATTTCAGTATTGTTAGGTTGTTCTCTTTTGTAATTGTAAAAAATGTTTTTGGAGTTTTGAAAATAATGTTGAAGTTCTTTAGGCGGTGGTAGATTGCCAAAACTGTCAAAGTAGTAAACGGTTTGTCCGAGCTTTTTATAGCATACCCAATGAGTGCCTGGACCATAGGTGGAATCCAAATTTACTATTCCAGTTTCATTTTTCCATATTTTAGTTGGTAATGCATCTTTCATAAAAACTCCTCGAAAGAATGGTATTTTCAAACATTTTACATAATCATTTAACTGATGATTAGTTAAGGCTTTATTTGGAATTATCAATTGATTTTTTTTATTTAGTACACACGGTACGGTCTTAGGTATAAACCTGCTCCGTTTTTTACCATTGACCAAACAGAAGCCTTTTTTACTTTTGCTTTACGAGTTCTACGACGTCTCTTTCTAATATTTCCACCTTTTTTAGGAGCTCTTCTTTTTGCAGGTCTTCCTCTGCGACGTCGTCTTCCACCACCAAACTTAGCTTTTGTCTTCATGGCTGTTGTTACTGCCCAAGCCGCTGCTTTTTCTGCAATACTTGCGTCACTTGATTTTACTCTTTGCCAAGCTTTTTCTGCTAGAATTTTATCTGCTATTGATCTATTTGTTGAATCTTTAAACTTTGAATATGCTATATCGTGTTGTTTGCAAGCTTGATCTAATTTATTAATTCCAGGATCTCCTCTTGCTAAACGTTTTGCCAACTTAGTTCCAGGTCCACAATATTGATAACCTCCAGGAATATGTAATTCGTATGGTAAAGCGTCTATTGCTCGATTTACAACAGCACCAATAGGTATCCGTCTAAGCAGGGATAACGCAGTTGAAGTTATACCACGTCCTCTCTTGTTGCTGTCTTGATGATGACTGAGTGATACGGCCTTCATTATGTAGTCTTATATAAACTGGTGTGTTTACTCGACAAGATACATTACATAAATGAATAAGTTATGTATAATTTTTTATATTTAAACACTTAGTTATTCAAATTAATTATATATTGATTTATAATTCTATTTTTAATCCAAGCTTCCCGTTCATCGGGTTGAATTATCACATGACTCGTTGTACTAGCTATATGATTATGGGTATCAATAAGTAAATTGCCCACTATTCTTATTAAACAATCTAAATTTACAGCATCTATTGGATGTTGAGGATCATGTAATTGCATAATACGTTTATCATTACATGTGTAAGCTGTTGAATCACTTTTTGATGTTTTTATGACTTGTCCAATAGTAGCAGCATCATTTGAATCTTCACCTGGTAAAATATGAATTATTTTCTTCATCTTTGCATCATATTGGGTCCCAAAGTGTTTATCCCAAGTTATTGTTTGTTTCATTGTAACACAATCATTTTCTTCGTAACCAGGATAAATATCTTTTATTCTTCTATTACGACCATTGTATGTACCTAATGTACCACCAGTAGCAATTAATGTTTGCACCATTAGAGGTACATCTGTATCTTTTATACCAAATCTTCCATTTGTTATTGTTTTATGTCCTGCATCCCATTCATCATTATTTCCTTGCATTAAATTAAACTTTTCATTTCCATGTATAAATTTATCTCCCCGCTTTTACACGGCATCTTCATGTTTTACAAAATTGGATGTTTCCTTTTTTAATTCTTTAGATAATTGTTCCATAGTAACAGCATCTTTTGGTTGAGAACCAAACTTTACATTTGTCAATGTTTTACCATGACAATCGATTTCATTAACATCTTGTAAAATACAGTTGTCCTTGATGTATTTTAGGTTTACAGCATCACCGTCTTCCTTTGGGTATCCAATGTCATTTATAATAAATTTATAAAAAGAATATCCATGTTCAGTTTTTTCCGGTATTATAGAATGTAAATATTCTTTATTAACTGAATCTTTATCATTTTTGGGATTTCCCACGTTGGTTATTCTATAATTTCCAGCATCATATGTTTGTCCATCTTTTAAGTTGTTACCCCATTGCAATTTTAAAGTATTTGAAAGTTCAGATGATAAGTACTCTTTAGTAATTGCATCAGAACCTTCAGTTGGTTTACCAACATTAATTAATCTATGTGATTTAACATCATAAGTATTCTTATGTAATTTCAATGATGTTGAAGTAGCTTCTTTTACTGTCTTTAAATTTGCTCCATCAGTATCTTCTTCTGGATCTTTAACTAATTTTAAACGTTTATTACTTATGTTATAGTCACCTTCAGGTGTTTGCGGTAATCCGCTTCTTTTTCTGTCTTCTCCAACTTGCACTCCTAATGCGGAGTAGCGTCCGAACTTGTCGACGCTCATGTTAGAACTGATACATCTTATACTTGTAACTTCTTTATATTTGCGGACAATTATACAATTATACCACGATTTTTAAGTTCATCAACTAGAGCCACCCATTCATTATTTAAACCAGTATGACCGGCTTCCATAGCTTCATGCAATAGTCTCATTCTGTCAACTAATTTATTGATGTCGTTGTAATAGATAACATTTGTATTGTATAGATTTTTCATTAATCCTTTACCAGATGTTGAAGTATCTCCTTTACTCTTTTTACCATGTTGTTCAAGAAGTGATAAATCCATAAGTGATAAAGATTTTCTTTTTAAAGGTTGTCTCACAGCCGGTGTGGTACGTAATGTTGGTAATTTTCGTGGGGGAAACAATTTTTTTATAACAATACTATATTTTGTTGCACGTGAACGATTAATCATTGCATCCTTTGAGTAGTTTCTTTTATGAGCGTTAGTATTTTGTAAAATTTCTTTAAAAGTATTTAAATCTTTTGCTGAATATTTTATTGGTATATTTTTAAAAATTAATTCATATAATCCTTTTGTTCCTTTATATCTATGGTCACCAATAATGATATAATCGTCTTGAGTTACTTCAAGCTTAGAGTTACCAATTTTCAATTCATTTCCATCAATTCTTGCTCCATATACATGTGATTTACTTAAATTTGGATTTGATTTCATGTCATGTAGCATTTTCATTATATATTTTCGTCCAAGAGGTCCATGTTGTAATATATCACTACTCAATTGAGTTAAATTTGGAATAGATTGTTCTGCTTCAGGTATTGGCTGTTCTTCCTTTTCAACAATTGATTCTTCTTCATTTTTTGTTTCTTCTTGTTCACTAGCACTTGTATATGAATCATCATCATCATCTTCTTTTTTTAATGCTTGTACTTCTTGTTTAGAAACTGGTAGTAAAACATCTCCTTCATAACGAGGTTTACCAATAGTTTCTGATATCTGTTTTAAAGGTTCCGTGATAGGTTTAAATGTATTCTCTAAAAATTCTTCTCTTTCACTTAAACCCATCCTTAATGCACGATTCTTTATCCTAATAGAATCACTGAGTGATTTTATTTCTTTTAATAGTTTTTCTTGATTCACCATGTTTACACTGTGAAGTTCAACGTGTTACTAGATGTAGCATAGGTAGTTCAACGTATTAATACAAATTTATCCAATCCTATACGATATCTACCATTTTTAATATCTTCTTCTTTCATAATAACGAGAAATCCATATTTTTCATTCCATGCTTTACCACACATTTCTTTAAATTTATCAAATGGCATATCCGCATTAACATGATCATTATATATATGCTTTAAATTTGTCTCATCTTGCTTAAAGATGATCAACATATTTGCATTGTCTCTTATAAGTTGTTTTGGAATTTTACTGTATGTTTGACCAATATAAATGCTATCAATATTATTATGTCTTCCCATAGCAAAATAATTTCTTATAGTATCATGATTTTCACAAGAAACATCGTCAAATATAAAAATGGAAAATGGTTTTGCTTCACTTGGTTGCATTATTGTTTCACTAGCATTAAACTTGTAGAAATTCACTTCAGGTACACTTGCAAGTATTTTATCTAATAATTGATATTTTGGTTGTTGCAATGATTTTGAAAAAATATATATATTGTTAAAGCGTAAACCTTTAGGATTAGTTATAAGGTTAAAGACAACATTAGTTTTTCCACAATTTGAAGGACCAGTTATTAAACATCTTATAGTATTTGGTAGTAATTCACCATGTTTACCATGATTTAACTTATTATTGTCAACTGTCAATTCATCAATATTATTAATATTAAATCGATCTTTTTGTTGTACAATCTCCATCTTGTTTAAAGGTTAAACACATAATGAGCTATTTAATAACTATACCAAGTCTTTTGAAGGAATCCAAGAGTCTTCACTTTTATCAAATCCTAACCACCTAACTTTAACCATATCCTTTTTCCTTTGTAAAACCTTTTCAACAAGATATACATCACCAACTGTTGATTTTAACAACTCATGTCCATAGAATCCACCTTGAAGTAATTCACCCTTATTATCCTTTAAAATGTAAGTTTCAGGTATAGTTGGTTGCACTTTATAAATTGTAAATACTTCATTAGTCCAATTTGGCAGATATCTTTTACTAAATACACCTTTGTATTTGCTTATACGAACTTTATCATTAACCTTAAACTTTTTTGGTTGTAACTTTTCTATTTTTGGTGTTGTATTATTTTTGATGCGTTGTAATACAATTTTAGCATTAGCACTGTTTACTTGGATAGGTTTCATTCCAATGGTGCGATGATATTTGTTGTTATACTCTTTTATAAGTTGTGGTAATATGTCATACCACACATATGATCCTCGTTTTGAAAATTGTTTATACATAGCTCCTTTTAATGTTCTATTAAATCTTTCAATTATTGAAGCTTTAACATCAGAATTTGTAGAATAATGATTTATTTTATATTTTTTCATCAAAGCTCCAAAATCTTTATTAAAATATTCTTTTCCATCATCCGTTTGTAAATGTTTAATTTTAAATTTATTTCTTTGTATTGTTGTCTCCATAGCTTTGGTAACACTTTTACCAGTCTTGTCCTTCAAGGGTAAAGCATCAGCTATTTTAGTAAAACAGTCTATAATTGTTAAAATATATTTAAATCCTTTGTTTAATTTACTGTGTGGTATCATTTCAATAAGATCAGCTTGGTAAAGATCATTCATTCCTTTAATGATTGTACTTCTTCTTGGAAATCTTCTTCTTGCTGGTTTATGTAGTTCATTTACAATCTTATCCTTTACACTTTCCATCTTAAAGTGTTGCTTGCACACTGTTTGTAGAAATACTGATCCATACAATGGTTTATTCTCTTATATATATATTTGAAATATAGGTCAAGGTCATTTAATATTAGTGTAAAAAAGAGGGAACATGGCATTGGGCTTGCCATGTCCCCTCTTTTTTACGGAAAGGAAAAAGGAAGAAGGTAAAGGACGAAGAATAGGTTTACTGGTCGATAGGGTTTAAGGAATAGTGGCCAAATGGTAGAGTATTAATTTTATCTTCTAAAATATGTCGCTTGTCGTCTTTGTAGCTTAATGCCCACTTTGTTTGTTTGACACTAAAAAGTTGGTGGTTATAACTTCTAATAGTGTTAAATGTTGCAGTTGTTTCAACATTTTCAAACAAACATCTTTTATAATGTTGAAACTGTACGTTCTTCTTTAGGAAAGATGTCTTTATTCCTTTAGCTTTTTTTGTGACTTGATATTCGTTTCTTTCATTTATGTACAGTTGAAATGAATAGAGTTTAGACATTAATGCTACAATTTCCATCATCGGCACACCATTTGTTTCATCTTTAAATTTTCCCAATACTTTTTTGTTTTTGTCATAGTCGTAATTTGGATGGTCCTTAGGATAATCGGAAAAATCAAAATCATCTTTATATACAAAGGTCCGTAAATCCTCATACATGTCATTTGTTTTAATCCAGTAAATAAGTGCATCCGTATCCATATATGCAATACCAATGTTATCTCTTCCATAATAATTAACCATCTTCTTATAATGAAACTCGTACATGTGTGTTTTAGAAATATCCAATATTGACATTCCAAGATATAAAGGACGATCCAATAGAACTGATTTTTTGTTCATAGAAATGACGACAAGATTTTCATTTATAATTACGGATGAACCAAAGTTTGGTTGTTGCACTAGTTTCTGTAATTTTACTGGATCAGTTACTAATTTGATATTCTTATGTTTCCTTTTGTTTTCTAAAGTCTTGCCAAATATTGCATTGTTCATCAGTTTGAAGAAATCTTTTTGAAAACTTGATGTAGCAGCAGCTCTTCTTCTTGTGTTGTTTTCGATGTACGGTTTCAGCCAACAAGATTGAGAGAATTGTAGTATTCGATTAATTTTTGTAATTTTTAATCCCAAGTCTAAAGCCTGTTGTATCATCCAATAATGTCCAACATACCTAGACTTATTGTTTAAAGTCATTAATAATTTTGGCCATCTTCCAGTAGGGGAAATTTCAGTCTTTGGAAGAAGTGGTAAATCGTAATGATGATCATGAAGATGTTCAGGATATTCAAAATCGACGTCAAAAATGTAACCAGTTTCACCATGCTTTGGTATATCCATTATGTTTCCAATTGATTCTGGATCTATCCATTTAAAATTATCATATGGAAGGGGATTTGACATTGCCCATCCGTATAAGTTATTTGCATCGAAATAACCTAGAAATGTTGTTGGTTTTGATGCATCATAATCGGGCAGATACTTATTATTAGCCTTAACATGTCTGGTTACACTTTGTGTCAATCCCCCTCGAACTCCTGATTCTAACATTAAAACCATATCTATATCAGTAAGAAGTTGTAATTTACAATTTGTTTCTTTCAACATGGCTTGCCATGCTAGTCCAGGTGAAGTGTATGAATGAAGAGGGTCCAATCCATATGCTGCAAAACAGGTATTTCTAAATTCTTCCATTATATCACATAATAAAGTTACATCTAATTTAACATAAAAATCTGAATATTCTCCCAATGTTGTAAATCCTAATTCATTCCATACTTTACATGCATGATCATAATCCTCTTGAGATATGTCCATGTCGTATAGTTTACTTTTAAATTCTTCTTTTGGCGGAAGTGATGTTTCATTAAACTTTTCTAAACTGTCTATATAATCATATGGGAAAACACCTTTCCGAAGTACGAGATCCAGTTTGTCGTTACTTACAATCTTCTTTGTTTCAATAAAATCTTGTTTCCTTAAATTTTCAGAAAGTTTAGACAAACTCGACGGCATAAATCGGTAGGAGTCTAAGAATCTTAATTTGACATTTCCAACTGTTTTAGAGAAACTTATAAATTTTTCTGAAGTTTCAGCCAACACATCTATCGAACCATCGTCTCTTCCTAATTCAGGTATTATAAAATGAGCATCATACCCACTGAGGTT
This sequence comes from Neoaliturus tenellus, assembly GCA_030545055.2. NCBI lineage: Eukaryota > Metazoa > Arthropoda > Insecta > Hemiptera > Cicadellidae > Neoaliturus > Neoaliturus tenellus. Next base: position 197,049,639 of record CM061532.1, read on the forward strand.
ATGCAGAACCACAGGAATAAATAGTGGTAAACGATAGCTCAAATTACATTTATTACAAGCAGCACCCCTGTAATAACCTGTAAGGTGGTCATGATCTTTAACTTTATAATTGTCAATGGTAAATTCATTTTTACATAAGAAACAATGAGTTGCATTTTCATGTTGAATTTCCTCTTCTTCCTCCATCGGTTTCATTGGTATGATATTTGTATATAATCTTTGTACATTTTCAGCTATTAAATATAAATGGTCAAGAAATATTGTTTCCACATTTTCACCACGATATACTAGAGGTTCTGAAGTTAATCCATATTGGTTTAAATGTTCTTCTGATAATGTTGATTTAACCATTAAACAAAAACTATTTGGTTTATGCATTTGATATTTGACACTTTTTTTAGCTTCACAATTTTCATCTTCTATAGGAATTAGTGTTGATTCAAAATCAGCATATACAACTATAGGGATACGATATTGATGATGAACTTTTTGAAATGTAACAAATGCTCTGCTTTCTGAAGGTAAAATAATTTTTGCTTCATAATTATTGTTACATAATCTTTTGTGCTCTTGTAACCATTCCATTCCTTGTCTTCCTTCTCGTTGGAAATTAAAACATCTTTTGCAGATCAGCTTTTTGTTTCGATTTTTTGAAAGTTGTTTATTAACAAGAGAGTCAAATTTCTTTATATACACATAATGAGATACATCTCCTTGTGTTAGTAGTAGTAAATCTGTATGATCTGCTAGTTCTTCTTTAGCAATACGTAAAGGATAAACTTTATTTGAACTATCTAATCCAAAAACATTAATAGATGTGCCGGGATTTTTCTTCTCAAATTTTGATATATCTTTTAGTGATACAGGATAACTAATTCCTTGAAAGTTATATCTATATCTTTGATTTTCATAGTGCTGGTTTGGTTCATTACAATGATTTGGTACAAATTTACATGTCATCGCATATCTAAAACATTCGTTATCTTGATTTTTCACATTAACACATGATCTTGTATCCTCAATTATTTTTGGTAAACGAATATAACTAGATCCCATTAGTCCATATCCATGTTTATGAACTCTTATATTTAATCCTTCAATACTTATAAGACTCCACCCTGATCCTCGTCCTTCATGTTCCTGAATTTTAGTTAATATTTCTTCTATACATTTTTCAACTATTGAATCAATGTCTGAACTTCCTATGATAGTTTGATTTTTAGTTATAAATCCTCTTGGTGATAATTCTTCTTGTACATTTATAAACATAGCTTCTAGTAGTAATCCAAATTTCAGAAAATTCAATCTTTTTAATTCTTCTTTTAAAGTTCTACTGATGATTGGTTTTGCTTCTCTAATAAATTCTTCTAAGTTTAAATCTTCATTTTGAATCTTATGATGCATTACTACCTTTCCGGGTAAAGCTGATACTTGTAAATTTGGTAAAGTTGTTGTAGGTCTTGCTGTTATTTCATTTTGTTCTTCTTGTTCTTCTTGTTCTTCTATGTTGTTGTGAATTAGTTCCTTATGTATTTCTAACAGAATATCATCATTAAACGATTCCAAACATTTATCGCAATGATACATGTTTGGTGGTGTTCACTCTTCAAAATTTCGCCAAGAAATGAAATGAGCTCTCCCTTTCCTTCTTTTATAATAGTTCCCCCACTACTATTTCATCTTCTTCTTCTTCTTCACTTTCAGAAGAAAACAAACGTCTTGGACAAAATATTAATCTTCTACAAACAGATTCTTCATTAGTATTTTCTATATGAATTGGAGTTTCAATATGTATTTCTTCATATTCAAATGATGACGAAGACTCTGATATTACTACATCCATATCCAAATTTTCATTCTCCACATCATTGGCATTTTCTTCTTCTGATGTTGTTACATCCACATCCATATCATTTATAGTTTCTACTTCTGAAGTTTCGCTATTATTTTCATCTTCTTCCATATTTAAATCCTCTAATTGAATTTTATACAATATTTCAATCATAGATTTCCTTGGATAATCGGTGTTGTCCACAGGAGCCATTTCCAGTAAATGAGGAATAACTGTTTTTGATCCGGCTTATATGATATTTTGCTAAGTATGTCAAGGTCATTTTTGATTAAGCGAGAACTGGGAATAGATCACTAAGCAGCATGATGATTCATTACTACAAAGTGATCTATTCCCCATTCTCTAAGAAGTGTCCAATCAATAACCAAAGTCCAAGTTCATTTTTTTGTTTTGTTTAATTTAAGTCTTTTACATCTTCTTCTTTTATTACACAATTTATAGGTTCATTGTTCGATGTTTCAATATGTTGTTTTATCTTGTGCTCCAGCTCTTCTATTCTTGCTTCCTTTATCATTAATTCCGATTGTAAGTAACTGATGTAATCAGCCGCCATGTCTACCGTTCTTGATCTTATTTCTCCTAACTTAACACCAGGAATCAATCTCTGTAGTTTGTAAAATCTCAACCTTATTCTTGACTCTCTTACTTTAGCCATTTCTCGAAATCTTTGTTTTCTATCTTCTTCTTTGCTTGTGGTCAAGTCCATACTTCTGACAAGTTTACTTTCAGAGTGATTCCTCTACAGTAGGCTTCTCCTTTATACACTTTCCCCCACCATTTTCAATTTCCCCCACCCTACTAATGTAGGTCAAGGTCATCCAATATAACGCGAGAACGAGGAATAGAGCACTAAGTGGCATGTTAGTCCATTACCACAAAGTGATCTATTCCTCGCTCTCTATTCTACATCTACTTTTTTTTTCATTTTACTATTTTATTATTTTTTTTTTGTTTTTCTTGGGGGGAATGAGTGTTTACTTTTTACAATGTTCATTCTTCTTCTCCAACTTTTCAATTCTTTCTAACAATTCCAACAAATATGCATTGGTTGCTTGCAAAGTTTGTATTCTAGTACATCCCACTTTAATAGAGGGAACTGTTAACTGTAATTTTGTAAATTCTATCCTTTCTTTCTTGCACCTTTCTCTCATGTATGTGTTTTTCCTGATTCTTCCTGATTGAGCTGATATTAACTTATTACAATCCAAATGGGGTTTTGATACTTTAAATACTGATGTACAAAAATTAGTTGATGTTGTCGGCTGTTGATTTTCATAGAAATTTTGTGTTGAAGTAATAGTTTGCTGATTTCCATAACAATTTATACTTGAAGTGGCCGGTTGCTGATTTTCATACCAAATTGAACTTGAAGTACTAGGCAGCTGATTTTCATACCAATTTGAATTTGAAGTGCTAGGCTGATGATTTTCATAACAATTTGAACTTGAAGTATTTGGTTGATAATTTTGATGCCAATCCACAGATGCCAATACAGGTGTTGTGGAAGGATGCTCCATCGTTGTATAGAGTGAATTCTGTTCTACAATTTTGCTGGTTTTATCTCATTTCCCCCACCAATAACTTCTACATTTCCCCCACCACAATAATTTAAATTAGATACCAAACTTCTAGGGTCACATCCAAATCTTCTTCTTTTAAATATTTTATAAATGCAGAGCTTTCTGATGTTACATTAGGTGTGTTTAAATATGCCATTATTTTGTCATGACTTTCTTCATTGTGAATATAGCAATGTACATTTAGCAACTTTTGATTATCTTCTTTAGACTTGACAAATCCTGCAACAGAGCTCCAATCTTCATATTTAATTTTAAAATGGCAAACTTCGAACTGCATGTTGTTTCAACAAATGCTGCAACAATATTAAAAGTCTCTTCAAACAGCCTACATTTATACAAGTTCTCCCACCACTTTATAATCCCCACTCTTTTTCTTCCCCACCTTCTTCATATGTAGAAGGGATATCATGATTTTAATGCACTATACTTAATAAATTCAAACAAGTTTTGTGCACAAATGTTACATTTTTTCTTGACTGTTTCAAATTTCATCACTTGGCCTTTTACAAGGTGAACTAATTTACCTCCATCATCTTCAAATTGTTCAAAGTCTAAAACAGATGCTTTTCCACAATCATGACACATTTTTGTTCCATCTTCAAAAATAAAAGCAAGATAAATACCAAATCCACTATTGTCCTTCTTAAATTTCATGACCATTTCACGAATTGGTTGAGGTATTTCACATTTATTTGATGTTATTATATAACGGTAAAGAAACCCATTATTGATAATTTGTTGTAAACACAAAACTAACAAGCTGTCCATAGTGTTAGACTTGTACTGAAAGTTATATCCATAACTATCTCTTTATATGCTCTTACCCCCACCACTTTTATGTAGGTCAAGGTCATCGGATATTAAGCGAGAACTGGGAATAGATCACTAAGCGGCATGTTATTACATTACCACAAAGTGATCTATTCCCTATTCTCTAAAAGGGGTGCTGATAATTTAGATTCCTAAAATTTCTTTTCCTTCTTCTTCACCTTCTTGAACAGTTGTATTACCAGACATGTGTGATATTAATTTCTTCAATTCTCGATTTTCCATTTCTAATCTTTTCAATTTTAGATCTCTTGCTTCAACTTGTACTTTCAAAAATTTGATATAACTTCCAGCCCAGTGGAGAGTTTTCAATCTTGGTGCTCCAAGTTCAATTCCTGGTATTTGAAATTGTAGTCTATTGAATTCCATCTTCATATCTTCTCGGTCTTGTCTTTCTTTTTCTAGTCGTTTTAATCTTTGTTTTTCCCTGAAGGAAGAAGTCGGTACATGATGAAACATTTTGATCAACAATTTCTTGAAGAGTGAGCTTCTACACAGATAGTCAACACATTTATCCATCAAATTTAAGTCAGTAGTGGGGAGATGCCAATGGTGGGGAGACGTCAATGGTAGGGAGAGTTATACTAATGTAATGGTTATTTCTACAGTTACACTCGCTCCATTCTCGAAAAGATATTTGTAATATGGTTCGGGATACTGTTCTCTTTCAGATCCCGCATGTTCTTGAATAAAGTTGAAAGCCAATTTTTTTGAATAATCATTGTGAAATACTTCCCTGACACAAACAAGAATTTTTTCTTCCAAAAATTTGACTTGAACCAATGGTATTTTGCTTACATCGTCCTTGTCCATGATAGGTAGCTTGTAGGTAAAAGTATTAGGTGGTAGTTTTTGTGGTTTATCCAGTAGAGAACAAAATTTCTTGTACAATTTCTCCTCAATGTCTGGAAAACGATGTATATCAAACAGATTGTAGTATGAAGGATCAAAAGGTATTTTACGAAACATCTTCGGTCACTAGTCTCTTTAAGACTGATCTCCTGCACAAATATTTAACACATTTATAAACATTCCCCCACCAACTTTTAACTTGTGGTGGGGATATTTTCCCTCCACTACTTCTTCAAAATAGTGGGGGTACCTTAGTCCAATTCAGATTCAGATTCAGAAGACAGTAAAGGTGATATGGGTGATTCCAATGATGAATCCAATATAAATATTTCAATAGCTTCCTTAATTATATCTTCATCACTATCATTTATCATTTCTTCAAATAGTTCTTGTTCAATCTGTACCATTTCTTCCTCTTCCATCATAGAATCATTATTAGTTTCGTCATAAGTTTCCTCTATGTTTTCTTCCTGTATTTCATTTGTGCTTTCAAAAACATCTTTAACTTGAGAATAATTAATAAATGGAGTATCTCTAGACAACATGTTTCCTTACTACTTCTTTTACTTCAAATAACAAACTATGCATTGCTTACTTAGTCTTATATATACTCCTACCCCCACTATTTTTGCAAAACCAAGTAATAGGAGGGGGTTTATATCTATTCTTCTCTATCTAGGTTATATTTCATTGCTGTCACATCTACTATAATTTTCTGCTCTTCAACTTTATTGCGAATAAAAATTGTCCAAGGAAATAGTTCATTAATATTGTTAATTGTTACTTTTATACTATACAAAATTTCAAAATGTTCTACTAATGAAACAAAAACTATAACTCCTAGCTCATTGTTTGCCATAATTTTTTCTTCAATTTTCATCCGTAAGTTTGTTATCAAACTCCATATATTAATATCATTGGCTATAAAACCATCAATTCTGGTAAGCATCTTCATGCCGCAAGGTGTAGGTACAGACTAGAAACTTGGAGGTTCATAGCCCGCCTTTTTATTAATTTTAAAAATGGGGAGGGGGAAGGAATAAGGATTGGGAAAGGATAGGGTGTATGGTAGGGGAAAGGTAATTTTTGTTATTACACTACTTGTGCAAGAAAATAGCCACCAGTGTCTACACCTTGTTCATAGCACTCCATCATAGATTGTGCCCACTGCAACATGCGGTCTCTGTCATTTGGTGTGACAAGTAAAGAATGACTATCACCATACAATATAAAAGAGTCAATTCGTATATAACATCCTAAATTTAACCATTTATTAGCTTCAACCATAAACTTTTCTATTGTATCAAATGGAAATTGTGGATCAATTGCTATGACTTTACGTTCTTCACTAAGTTCAACACTATAATCATCATCGTCTTCACTCTCACTCTCACTACCATTATTTAAAATGTCTTCAGGTTGTACAAAAACATCGGAAATTTCGGAAGAATTAAAATGGTAATTCACATTAGGAGGCATTTTTTCAAACAAATAATATTTTAAAAGGTGGAGAAAAAAATACAAGAGATGTACTTCACGGCACAAAGTGCGAGTACAGACTAGAAACCTGAAGGTTCATAGCCCCACTTTTATAAATTTTAAATATGGGGAGGGGGAAGGAATAAGGATTGGGAAGGGATAGGGTGGAGGTGGGGGAAGGGTAATGTGGTTATTAAGCCACTCTTGCAACAAAGTACCCAACACCAATGTTCAGTTCGTATGATTTCATCACATCATCCTGCCAAGTAAGAATTTGTTCTCGATCATTTGGAGTTAGAAGGAAGAAGTTACTGTTATTGTAGACAATAGGTGAACCAATTATAATGTTGAATCCTAAATTTAGCCATCTATGTGCTTCAAAAATAAATCTTTCAACTACATCAAAAGGAAATTGTGTTTCTATAAAATATACTTTGAATTGTTCATTAATTTCAATTTCATCTTCACTGTCATCTTCACTTTCATCTTCACTGCTATTATCCATGTCTTCTATCACATCTTCTTCATGTTCTTGGAAAGCATCTTCTTCATGATGTTGGAAACCATCTTCAGGTGGTTGAAAAACATCTGCATTTTCTGAAGGATTAAAATTTTCATTAAAGTAAGGAAGCATTTTAAAAATAAAAATATTAAAACTGGCAGGAACAAAGCAACAAGAGCGGCGAAGCAACAAGAGTGGTGGAAGAAACCAGAATGAAACACTAGCCATAGCCGGCGCGTCTTTTATAACGGTATGCAAATGAGAGGGGTTAGCAGCCGGCCATGACCGGTCATTGGCCCGGGAGGTGGGGGAAGGAGTGGGGGAAAGAGTGGGGGAGAGGGGGGGGGGGGCTCCATTTTTTCGGGGGGGGGGGTCATTGACCTTTCAGGTCCGGTCATTGACCCTAAGGAGTGGGGATGGACACAGAACCCTCCTTTGCTTACTACTACACGGATCAAACTAGCCATGTACCAGAACTTATTTCTGCTAAGTCGCATGTAAGCTAAATAGCTTACATCCCTAAATTTAAGTCTTAGGTGGCCCTGAAAAGGGCCGTTTGGCTGGGTTTGGTGGACTGCTATGGAGCTTAAGGCATAAAAAAATAAGGGACTTCAATGTTGTTTTCCAAATGGATTTCAGCAGGATCGGCTTGTATAAACTTGTACAAATTAAGTGCACAAATATCGCATTTTTCTTCTTCTGGGATGATAAACTTGTATGACAAGTAAGATTTGTATTCATAAACTCCACCATCTATTATAAAATCCAATCTTCCATTTCCTATTGCAGCCGAACCGCATTCTGGACACATATTTGTTCCATCCATAAATTTATACTTAAGGTAATGAAAAACTCCAAAATTTTCCCTATAAAAAGAATACACTTCTTGACGTAGTGTTAGTGGAAGGTTTGCATCTTGAAATGCAAGTTCCACCAACACTATATTTGAAACTATCTGTCGCAAACATAATTCTAATAGAGTAGGCATGTTGCGGCAGTGGCCTCAGGGATTAGAATGAAGACTCTGGAGTAGCTAGTATAACGGTTAAATGAAAGTAGACAACCGGTCATGGCCGGCCATTCACCCAGAGGAGTGGTAGGGGAAGGACTGGTAGGGGAAGGAGTAGTGGGGGAAGGGGGGGGGGCTCCATTTTTTCGGGGGGGGGGCTCCATTTTTTCGGGGGGGGGGGAAGGGTCATTGACCTTTCAGGTCCGGTCATTGACCCGAAGGAATGCAGACAAACACAGAACCATCCTTTACTCACTACTCACATGAAAGTAGGTCACGAGACTTAGAGTGTTAAAAAATAATGGGGGAGAAACACAACGCTATAACGCGTTGTGTTTCTCCCCCATTATTTTTTTTTAGCAACAATTTGGAAAAAACTAAGTGAATTTACTGTTTACGCCCCCACCTTGTAATACGATCCTTTTTATCCCTGAGGAGAAAGTCTTGAAAATCTAAAGTGTTAAATCTCTTCTCTTTACACAAATTCTCACAAACTCTAATTTTATATTTTAAGCCGTTACATTTTGCCAAAATGTGTTGGTGGTCAACAACACTTAGAAAAAAATATTTCAAACCTTTCTTAAGCCTCTCTCCTCTGACGGATATTATTTTAGGATTGTCTTCAACGGTGGGGGTTTCTGTCAGTTGTGGTTCAGAAATATGTTTCACGATATGTACACGGCAAAAACTTTCATTTTTAACACATTTCCTCCCACAAGCTGATCCTTTCTTAATTCCCTTAATAAGCATTTCAGGGCAAGTAGTGGGACGGCTAAATGCCCTACGACGCTCTTCTTGTAATGATCGAAATTGCTCTGAAGGAGCAGGTTTAGGGGCAGGTTTAGGGGCAGGTTTAGGAGCTGGTTTAGAGGAATTAGTTTTGTGATAGGTATGGTCTTCAACTGTAGCAAGTGGTGGGGTAGGAGGCAATGGTGATAGTGGGATAATGGGTGTACTAAGGTGATGAACAATAGTTTCAATGGAAGGGGTATTAAGACGGGGAACTGGCTTCTGCGGTGGCGGCATCATAGTTGATGGTGGTGCGGAGTCGTTTGAAGGCGAAGGTGAAGGTGGTGAAAAAATACTGCGAAGTCTAGAAGAGTTGGTTGGCGGAAGAATAGCTCCAGAAGTTGAAGGTTCAGATGAAAGCTTCTTCTTATACCAATCCGGACAGTTTTTCAAGCGAAGAGTTTTGTTTGATGCAGTAACAGCCGTAGAAGTCGAAGTCGAAGTCGAAGTCGAAGTAAAAGTTGAAGTGGTAGAAGTAGTAGAAGTAGTAGTAGGCACAGAAGACATCGTTATAACTCCAAGTTCACAGCCTAACGTCTGGAATCGGAATGAAACACTAGCCCCGGCCAACGCGTCTTTTATAACGGTATGCAAATGAGAGGGGTTAGCAGCCGGCCATGACCGGTCATTGGCCCGGGAGGTGGGGGAAGGACTGGTGGGGGAAGGAGTGGTGGGGGAAGGGGGGGGGGGGGCCTCCATTTTTTCGGGGGGGGGGGCTCCATTTTTTCGGGGGGGGGGGCTCCATTTTTTCGGGGGGGGGGGGGTCATTGACCCTTCCAAAAGTGGGTCAAGGTCATTCAAGATTTATAATGATCCAAGGTGATGGGAACAGTAATACTGTTCCCACCACCCTGTTTGCCTAACGGTTCCCACTCCCAACCCACTAGTTACGTTCTGCAAGGGACATCGACGCAATTTTGTTTGGACCGTCCGGGTCTACCGTAACGGTCCGGTCCGGGTCTACCGTAACCGTGAATTCCAAGGGAAACTGGAACACCTAATGCAGAAACGCAACTCTAACCCCACCCAAACTAATCCCACCCATCATATTCCTAAACAAAATGCAAAAAAAAAGTCCGACTTGCGGATGTCCCACCCATTTTAAATGAAGTTCAACTGAACTTCTGAATTTACAGTTAATCTACCCCCTAACATCTAGCTGTAAGGCAAAACAAATGCACAAAACAAACATAAATTAGTAGTACCAACACATCATTATTAAAAACCAAATAATTCAACACAACCAAATACCATCATTATTCTTAAAATTAATACACCTTAATGCTAAATACCATCATTATTCTTAAAAATTAATACACCTTAATGCTAAACCCAATTTATAACTAACATCGCAATGCGCAAATTATTTCTTAAATTAAATACACCTTACAACTAAACACACACACACACATACCACATTGCATTAAAAAACGCAACATAGTAGAAGAAGTTCAAATATATATAGGCCTACTATATATTTGAAACTTCTTGCTGAGTCGCCAACAACCTTTCGCTATGAAAGTTTGTTGGCAACTGAAGCAAAGGTATAGCTCCTATCGCTCCTCGGGTTTTCAAGGAGTGGGGGAAGTTGTTTCACTCCAATACAGTATTCAATCCAGTCCAGTTCACAGCAGTATAAAAGAAAGGTAAAGAAGTGGGGAGCGGCGCATGCGCAACAACACAAAACCAAGGTTTGAGGTTAGAATTATCCATGTGCAGTAGCGCTAAAGTGAGTAATACAAGACTAGGCGCATGCGCATAGCATAGACTCATTCCGATCCAGAGAAATTGTTGCATGCGCAGCAGGTTTGAGGTTAGAATTATCCATGGCAGCTGCCATATTTAGTCTGGTTTCACCACATAAAGTCAACAACCGGTGGTGACCGGCCATTGACCTGGAGGAGTGGGGGAAGGAGTGGGGGAAAGAGTAGGGGAAGGGGGGGGGGGGCTCCATTTTTTCGGGGGGGGGGGGGCTCCATTTTTTCGGGGGGGGGGGGGCTCCATTTTTTCGGGGGGGGGGGGGGGTCATTGACCTTTCCGGTCGGTCATTGACCCCAAGGAGTAGGGATAGACACAGAACCCTACTTCTCTTACTACTCAAGTGAAAGTCGGTCAACCAGTCATTTGCTTGCCATCTGCCGCCATCTGGCTGGAGTTATTGCCTCTATAAAGGTGGGTAGTTTATCTCGCTAGAAACATTCATTGCCTCGCATCCGCTCGGTCATCATCTCTCGTTAGTTTTATGTTATGACTACTTCACTTACTAGGTTTGAGGTTAGAATTATCCATGAAATAGCCTTTGTAAATTCTAACCTATAAAATTACTACTCTGGCTTTCTGTTTCAATTTCTTTTACACTTCATTTTATATCTCAGTCTTCTTTTAACTTCTGAACTTAACACATCGATTATAATGACTGCACAATGTTTAAAATTAAAGCTTTTGCGAACACAACACATATTACGAAGTACTTCTAAACCTTCAATTTCAAAGTGTAAAACTAATTTAAATAGAGTTAGGAAGAAGTACAGTTTTAACCCATTATACTATTCAACAACTTCTCAGGTTAATGTTGATGATAGTGTTATTTACGACATTTTACGTTCTATGTTACATTTAAATAACTTAGAACTTGTTACACCTATCGACTGTGTTCAACAAGTTTTTTTATTTTACCCCCACCATTCCCTATATAAGGGCCCCGACAATAATTCCTACTTCATTATCTTCTATGCTCTTCAGCTAACAACATCTCCACTCTAATTCACACTACAATAATAATGGAAACCAACCAAGAAAATGTTCAAGTTCATGAAATAACATCAACAACTCATCCAAGGGAAAATCCTTCTAGAAATTCAACTTCAACAACTCCTCAGATCCCTGTACAAGTTCCAGATGTATCTTCTACAACAATAAATGATGTAGAAGCTATTCTTCAATCCCTTGTCGGTTTCGACTGACCTGTATGATGATCACCGATAAACTAAACTCTTAGAGTTCAGTCTTTTTTAAAACCCCCTCCATATGACCTTGAAGCAATTATCCCCTCTCCTTTATACACTAACTCCTACTTCAAAAATTAACACCATCTCCTCACCCCTTCTCCACCCTTTCATTTGATTTAGCCTCTCCCCACCTGAAGCTATATGGCATGGCATGTGGCGGCAGCGACTGATTTGGCGGCTGGCCGATGGCAGCTGGCCGGCAGCGGCTGGCAATTGGCACGACTTCCGTTTTGAAAGTAACCAAACCCCACTACTGTTATGGTTAACTTAAGAGGGCATCTCGTAGTTCCCCGGATTATATTTAAAATGCTCCTTGAAATCACTGTCTGAAATCCCAAAAAATGCCCTGAAATGGGCTGATATTTGGCCAAAACCGGCCAGAATCCGGTCAAAAACCGGTCAATTTGAAGCTGAAAGCGGTCAAAAAAAACTACGAGGGTGTTTCAGAACCATCCTTTTATATCTACTAAACAAAACTAAACCGACAACATCGCTAGGTAAGACTAATGTAAATCACCTTCCAGCTGTTTAAATTTCCCAGCTCGTAATTTCGTGGCGCCTAAGTATACTACATGTCTGCTGTATAACTTCTTTGTGCTCTGGATACGAAGCAGTTATACGAAGCAGTTGTTCTGGATACGAAAGTCAAGCTATATTGATTTAACATTGCACATCTGATTAAAAGAAGGGTTGAAACAATGATGATAAGGATACGATTTTTATTGTAAAAGTTCCATTATACTGCTCTATCTTGAATTATATGTAATATTATGTTTAATATGAACATTAGTCAATCATCTAACTATATATTATCAATCAAGAAAAGTTGCAATGATAGCATTTTGTGAATTTTTTAACTGCAGCAACGCCTGTACATTGCAATGTATGAAACTCACACAGTTTCTAGTTAAAAAATTCCGCTAGTAGCCTACAGTTTTTCAGGGTACAATAAGTAGGCCTACCACGCAGGTTTTGAACACTAGGCAGATTAAGCAATAAAAGTTGTTACATCAACGCTGCACAAAAATTGCATTTTTTATGGGGCTATCAGTTTTCTGTCACTTAGGGGGCCTGCCAACCGGGATTTTTTCTTACCCAAGAAATGCGTTGGTCCAAACATTCCATGGCAATAGGGTGTAACTCTAAAATTACTCCTGTTAATTTGATGAATATATAACATCAGATTGTTACTAAATATTGGCAAAGCTACAAAAGTTGAAATCATATAAAAATAGTTTTAAAGGTAAAATATTTTATTTTCGAATGCACTTATACAGATAATCCAAATCAATATTGGCAATAAAACTTGGATTGGAGGGAAGCCAGCACAATTTTAAGTAAAATAATTTTCTGTGTAAAACAATTTATAAATGTGACCTGATGAAATAACTGAATATGATAGCAGTGTTTTGAGTTAGCTTCTTTTGAAAAGAATTTAAATAATATTGCCAAACGCCTGCTTTTTTAACTTTTAAATTTACGAAATGTAATCAAAGTGCTTTTTGAAAAACTCATATTTGTTTTATTTTGTGATATTTAAATTTAATAAACTTGATCTTTGTACTCAAAAATATGCACTACGTCGAGATAGGAAACTCCGTGCAAAGTTACATGGAATTCCTATTAGTGGTAAAGGCTGTAGCCCTGTCTAAAATTTAAACAAATGTTTGTTGTGCGTAGGAAACTATTTTTATAATAATTTTAGGCTAATTTTGACCGCATATATTTTATTTCAATGAGTGGTTTCCAGGTAAGCTCAGCGATTTTTACGAGTTCAACCGATGGAAAACAAGGATTAGTTACAGCCTTTTTTGCTAATTTAGGAAGTGAAAATTTACTGTATTCAGCATCGTGTGTAGGCACGCACCGTCTTTTTCGTTAGGTGGGACTTGGCGGTGAGACATACGATCGACCATGCCACTGGATTTCAGAAAACTCATAATGATTATTATAATTAAGAGGATTATTATATAAACTGGCTTATTGAAAGCTAGTAGAGTGAACTTGGACAAATCAATCTAAGAATGTCACCTGATCAAATTAAATAAATGTGATAACAGATGTTTTTGCTCTTCTAAATTGTAATATTGAACGTCTTCTGTTTTGTTTACCTTTTAAAATTACGAAATGTAAACAATGTTGTTTTATAAAACTTACATTCTATGTATTTTGTTATACTTAAAGTGGATTAACTTTATCTTTGTACACAAAGGTTTGCACTACGTACATATACGAAGATTCATGCAAAGTTTCGTGTGATTCCCGTCAGTGATAAAGGCTGTAGCCTTGTCTAAAAATGCTTTTTGGGCGTAGGAAACTACATTTCTACATTTCTAACTTTTTTAGGCTACTTTTGAACGCATATATTTTGCCTCACTGAGGATTTTTTAAGTAAGTTTGGTGATTTTTGGTGCTTATTGACCCAGTTAAACGGATTAAAAACGATTTCCGAATTAATTATGGCCTATTTGTGCCCTTTTGAGAAATGAAAATTGGCCGTATTCTGCTTCGTGTCTATATAGGCACGCGTCGTCTGCTTGGTTGGGTGGGACTTGGCGACGTGACACGACCGTGCCACTGGATAGAGAGAAGATAATTGATCAAATCATTAGACAGCTGTTGTAAAAACAACTGCTAAAAAACAGGAAGAACAGATGTTTTAGTTATAAAATGTTTTTATACTTCTTGGGTCCAGATCAACTAAATGTTGGTCGAATTTCGAACAAGAGGCGATCTCTAGTTTCTTCTCAACTCTGGGGTATATTAATTTTTTAATATTTTCTTATAATGTTAATGCTATCACATAAATTTATACAAATATTAATGGCAATTTTTTATATTTGACTCCTTAACAAAGTTAAAAGTATACAGCATATTAACAATTAACATTATTATTTTAATGACCAAGTAATCAAGCACCAATTTTTTTAAGCAGAGAGGGTTTATTAGATTGGACAAAAGGATTCGACTGGCTTAACAACATCATTTTGGTAATGTCGATCCCCTATTCCGGTAGTAATAAGCGTACATGAACCTGAACTACATATTTAACTGTGAGTTATCTAACATCTAACTGTTACATCTTAAAATATCTGTGTTACATCTTAACTGTACACATCTAACTGATATAATCAATTAGAGTTTATTCTTGCATTCAAAGTTATGGAAGATACATTTGTGGGTAGCTTGTAAAATCGTTTTATCCTATACTTTCATCCACCCCTAAAGAGAACAATCAAATTTCTTACTTTAGTCTTTATCTTTCCCTCCACCCCTCTCCTCTCAGAAACAACCTCCCCAACCACCCGCCCCCCAACCCCTCCCTCAGCTGAAGTAAAGAAACCCTTTGGGCTTGTAATTAGTATCGTCTCAAATAATGCCTCCCGATAAAAATATATATCTCATGAACATTCTTTATTTATATAACCACAAGTGTTACAGAATAAAAATAGAATAAATTATTAACATTTTTTAAGTCAATGTCTACATTTAAACAATTTGGTTGAGGTAATAGATATAATAAATCCTGATAGGGCTGTGTACCGGTGAGTAGTAATTGGATTTTGGAGTTATGGTAGATAGCGGTTTATTTTGTTTGGCTGTATCCGGATGAGTGATTGCGCCTTGTTAAATCGCTGAAATTATCGCTTTCAAATGAATAAAACGTATTTCTTTTACCAATTCGCTGACAGATTTGAAAAAACACAGGGTCCTTTTTGTTGAATGTTTGAAAATAATATATAAATTTTTTTTTTAATTATTGTTTACACTTTTCGTAATATTTCTTAAACGTTACCTTAAAACACTTCTCGATAATTTTAGATACAGGAAAAATATTTACAATATACGAATTTCAAGGTGATAAAACCTCTGATTTTTTTGTACTCGTGAATTCTAATTTTTGCTGTTAAGATAATTGTTTAAATTGTAATGAAACCACAACCCCCGCCCCTCAGCCCAGTTTCAGAATCCTGAGTTGATAGGCTTACTTCTTTTACTTTTATGATGGAATAAGCTACTAAAGTGAATATAGTGCATTATAGGTTAGTTGTTTGTAATTTTTTATAAAATAACATCAAGGTTATTTTATAAAAAAAAAACGAAAAATCACAACCACACTAAATCCTTTAGGTTTTTTTAGTTCCTTCGTTTTTTCATCCCACATTCTTTATCTTGGCATCAAAACAATAAGGAAGCAAATTCATTATACTGGGTGTCCCAAACCACCCGTGCACCTATTTTAAAATTTACAGGATTTTTTTCACAAAATAAATGGTGCCATTATAGATCAAGCTGTCACCCTCTATCGATTAACAGTGATTTCAATATACAGAGTGTACCAGATGTAACCTATCTAGAGCGGAAGTCACTAATTTATTTGTTTAATATAGTTTTAAGTCATTAATTTAAAGTCACAAAATACAAACCCCCACTTTCTGTGGCATTTTTTTTTTTTTTTATTCTATAACTAACTTTAAGACAACTTCACGATTTAATTTGTATCACTTATCCTTTTTGTTTAGGAGATAATGGTGGTTAGAGTTAAATTTGTTCTCATAAGTATAACATGGAAAAAAATTTCACATCCATTATCTAAGAAAATTGTCTTTTTAACCATGTTCCATGTTAAATGTTCCTGTTCCAACATAAAAATGTCTCTGACTCCCTTTGAATAAATTTCCATTATAAATTATTATAGTGTTATCATAAAATATTAAATTTTTCAATGAAGTTTACAAAATGTCGGAAATATTGGAAAATATTTAAGAAAAAAAGTTAATTACCTTATATTTTATATTTTATGATGAAATATTTTCTAAAATGGGGGTAATAGTACATTTTCATGATTGGACTTGTTTGATAAGTGGAGAGGTTTCAGAGATAATTGATGTAAAACCTTTCCCCATGTTATTCTTATGTTGAAAACTAAACTTTAACCACCATTATCTCCTAAACCATTAGGATTAAAGAAACAAATTAAATCGTAAAGTTGCCTTACAATTACGTCTAGAATCCAGAAGTTGAGGATTGTACTTAAAATTAGAGATTTCCTCTTTGGATAGGTTACTTACGGTACTCTCTGTACATTAAAATTAGTGCCAATCGATAGTGCGTAACCGTTTTACTTATAAAGGCACAATTTATTTGTTTTTGTTAAATCAATTCCGTGAATTTTAAAAGGGGTGTGAGGGTGGGAGACACCCGGTATATGAATTAATTTGAGCATTTGTTGTAATTGAAAAAGAAAACTCGCCTCAGTATTCAATCATATACATTTGTTGTGTTATGTATTTAGAAGGTATCAAAAATTCAGTTTATGAAATCAGTTTATGATCATAGACGCCAATTTATATCTTGATCAAAATTACATCTTGAACTGCAAAAATATGCCCCTCAGTGTTCTTGCTCTTTGACACATGAATAAAAAGGTAACAATTTTGGGAGGACGCATACAATCCTTTTACTGTACGGTATTAGTTTAAATCTCGTATATGGTCTTTCTACGTATATTATCTGAACAACACTGCAGTAAAAGCTAATGAAGAGTAATTGTTGACTAAAGAAAATTAGTTATTTTAATACTCCTTCCTACAATACAATACAATGGTCCTAAGTTTTATTTACAATAGTTAAAGGACTAATTTCATTAACTATTTATCTTCACAAATGTGACTATTCGATCAGGACTGCACAAATCAGAGTAGTCTAGATGTCTAGAAGACCGAGCCTAATCAAATTAACAGTTTGTTTATTGTCAAAAGAGACATGGCTGGATTGATTGGTATATTCATTGCGAATGAATGATATTACCTTCTGGAAATTCTATTCCGTTATCAATTAATCGCGAGTGTAAGTTAATTTCAGACTGTCAAATCTAACACAACAAATATATGTGTATTTGAATTTTTCGATATTGAAATTTGATTCTGATCTAAAAGTTTATTGTGCATATTTATGTTTTGTGGAAATTAAATCGTCCCTTATTAAAACAAGTTAGAGTTCCAAATGTGTTATGTTTGTTATAAAAAGCATGTTTACACTAAATGTATTGCAAAAAAACTAATTTAGTTTTTTTATTGTAAAAAACGTTTAAATCAAAGGAATAATGATGATATTTTGACTATGATAATAATGTAATCATATGCATTACTGTAGGCCTACCACTTTATTACCGTTAGACCACAACACTAACCGAGATTATTTTACAATGAATATGAATGAAAGATGAGTGTAACATAAATTAATATAAAACTAACCAATAGCAGCTTTTTAGATCCAGTTTTAAACCATCAAAAAACTACATACTTTTCTTATTATTGAACCAACCTTTTGACAATGTTCGTTTACAAACATAACCACTCTTCTACCATTCAATTAATATATTTTAAGTCAAATTCATTAAAATTATGTAAAAAAAATATTTCACATGTTCTATTTTTGATGGCTCAAAGGTCTGAAAGGTGCTAAGGGTGTATGGTATAACTTAAGTGTCCTATGTACTTTTACCAATGTAAAATGCTGTTTCTCACTTACTAGAATGAATGTATTTCTTATGATAATTCTAGGTCTCATCAATGTATAAATAACCCATACTACTGGCGTTGTGAAGTTAGCCTACCCATACCAGCCTACCCACAATTTTCAGTGTCATTTGTTAATTCCGTGTTAGTTCCCGTTAGTTCCGTTCAAAATTTCGTTAGTTCCAAAGAAATAATGGCGTAAATTGGTAAAACCAATGGGTAGGCCAACTTCACACTTAGCCTACCCATATCATGAATTGGCTTTAAAATTGTATCAATCGTTAGTTCTTTGTTAGTTCTCGTTAGTTCCATAAAAATTTTCGTTAGTTCCAACCATAAAGTGCATATAAATTACACATTTCGTTGTTCTTTAAATTGGGGCGGGCTAACTTCACACTAGCCTACCCATATCATGAATTGGCTTTAAAAGTGTATCAATCGTTAGTTCTTTGTTAGTTCTCGTTAGTTCCATAAAAATTTTCGTTAGTTCCAACCATAAAGTGCATATAAATTACATATTTGTTCTTTAAATTGGGGCGGGCTAACTTCACGCTAGCCTACCCATATCATGAATTGGCTTTAAAATTGTATCAATCGTTAGTTCTTTGTTAGTTCTCATTAGTTCCATAAAAATTTTCGTTAGTTCCAACCATAAAGTGCATATAAATTACACATTTCGTTGTTCTTTAAATTGGGGCGGGCTAACTTCACACTAGCCTACCCATATCATGAATTGGCTTTAAAAGTGTATCAATCGTTAGTTCTTTGTTAGTTCTTGTTAGTTCCATAAAAATTTTCGTTAGTTCCAACCATAAAGTGCATATAAATTACATATTTCGTTGTACACTATTGTATGATATGGGTAGGCTAGCGTGAAGTTAGCCCGCCCCAATTTATAGAACAACGAAATATGTAATGCACTTTATGGTTGGAACTAACGAAAATTTTTATGGAACTAACGAGAACTAACAAATAACTAACGATTGATACAATTTTAAAGCCAATTCATGATATGGGTAGGCTAGCGTGAAGTTAGCCCGCCCCAATTTAAAGAACAACGAAATGTGTAATTTATATGCACTTTATGGTTGGAACTAACGAAAATTTTTATGGAACTAACGAGAACTAACAAAGAACAAACGATTGATACACTTTTAAAGCCAATTCATGATATGGGTAGGCTAGCGTGAAGTTAAAGAACAACGAAATGTGTAATTTATATGCACTTTATGGTTGGAACTAACGAAAATTTTTATGGAACTAACGAGAACTAACAAATAACTAACGATTGATACAATTTTAAAGCCAATTCATGATATGGGTAGGCTAGTGTGAAGTTAGCCCGCCCCAATTTAAAGAACAACGAAATGTGTAATTTATATGCACTTTATGGTTGGAACTAACGAAAATTTTTATGGAACTAACGAGAACTAACAAAGAACTAACGATTGATACACTTTTAAAGCCAATTCATGATATGGGTAGGCTAACGTGAAGTTAGCCCGCCCCAATTTAAAGAACAAATATGTAATTTATATGCACTTTATGGTTGGAACTAACGAAAATTTTTATGAAACTAACGAGAACTAACAAAGAACTAACGATTAATACACTTTTAAAGCCAATTCATGATATGGGTAGGCTAGTGTGAAGTTAGCCCGCCCCTATTTAAAGAACAACGAAATGTGTAATTTATATGCACTTTATGGTTGGAACTAACGAAAATTTTTATGGAACTAACGAGAACTAACAAAGAACTAACGATTGATACACTTTTAAAGCCAATTCATGATATGGGTAGGCTAGTGTGAGGTTAGCCCGCCCCAATTTAAAGAACAATTTACGCCATTATTTCTTTGGAACTAACGAAATTTTGAACGGAACTAACGGGAACTAACACGGAACTAACAAATGACACTGAAATTGTGGGTAGGCTAACTTCACAACGCCCATACTACTGACAAATACTATAAGAACTAAATAAACCCTTCATAGTTGTGAGATTTTAAAGTTTTTCTTGCAGTTTTTTATGAAAATTACTGTTTCATTAAACCCGTTTATCTGAGGTTTATCTATGACGTTGCAGTAAGCACCAAAAAGATATTATAAGTGACATCATAAAGAGGTGTATTACTAAACCAATTTCTAACCTGATCGTAATGGAGTTTTAAGAGTTCAAATTTCACATTAAAATTCATGTTTTAGACCAGTGAGGGCTCAGGGTTTGACGAATGTAGTGTTGTAATAGAAACTACGATGGAGTTCCATCACGATTCACTTTTTAGTTTATTTATGTGGTTAACTTAAAAAAGTGTGATAAAATTGGTAAAAGTCTTGAGTGAGAACGGCGATTAGGCCTAGGTCAATAGGGTGGTATGAAGTTATAGGGCAAAATATTTTTTTAACCGTAAAACTTTCTAATAGCATTCAAAACTTGAGTCTTTATATCACAAACAACACTGTAAAATTTCATTTCTTTATATTTATATCTTGAGGTGCCGCAAAGGCCTTAAAATTTAAGTTTTTTTTTTTCTAAATCAAACTTTTCTCATAAATTAAAATAAATATTTCTGCACATTCTGTTTTGGTAGTATATTTTTTATTAATAGGCCTAGTTAAAACAGTTTTCTTTGGAAGAAAGGGAAAATTATAAGAATTAGCAGTGCTATATATGTATTTTTCAAATTGCTATATCTATGAGTTTTACAAAACGTCAAATAAATGAGAATTTAATATAGAAAACTGTTTAGAAAATTCACCTTAGAAAACTCAATATTTATACCTAAAAAATTGTGCTCAATAATAGCTTTTAAATTACAATATTTAAAACCAAACTATGGAGGAATACTAATAGTAGGCCTAACCCAATGTATGTAAAATAATTTGAGTTTTTTAGCTTTATAGTGATTTTAGGCAGGGATAAGAAGGGCATACAACAAAAAAGTTAATATATTCTTCTATAAATTACGGAAAGATATATAAAAATAAGTAAGTTCATAAAGAAAACGAGATATTAAATAGATATAATTAGTTTCATTTTAGCTCAGTAATTTTTACTTTATTCCGTTAGAAACCTTTCTTCGCAACTAAGAACTTAATGTTTTTTATCTGAAATTCAGGCATCATTTTTTGTAAGAATTATTACTTACTGTAAACCGTCGACAGCTCAATTAAATAGTATCCATCAGGACATGTTTCGACGCTACTGCGTCATCATCAGCTGGTTAAAAATGTGAAGATGTTGACCCGAAGGCTCCGTCATAATTATTAAAACACAACACAGAAACTTTTGAGAAACTTAAATTCAACTCCCATTCCATTTTCAACGCCCTCGCCAGTAACAGGAGTACATTTGACATCCCCCCACCCCTCCAGTCTGATAAGAATGATGCGCCGCCGCCGGGACAAGGAAATTGACCAGTCTGTCCGCCCGCACCGTGCGTGATCATGTTTTCGTAGACAGGCCTGTTCTTTGAGTGTTACCGTGTATGTGTCGTTTATTTAT
Source organism: Neoaliturus tenellus (assembly GCA_030545055.2). NCBI lineage: Eukaryota > Metazoa > Arthropoda > Insecta > Hemiptera > Cicadellidae > Neoaliturus > Neoaliturus tenellus. The sequence goes on from CM061532.1 coordinate 197,071,564, forward strand.
TTTCGTGTCCGTGTCAATGTACTGTGTTGTGTTTTAATAATTATGACGGAGCCTTCGGGTCAACATCTTCACATTTTTAACCAGCTGATGATGACGCAGTAGCGTCGAAACATGTCCTGATGGATACTATTTAATTGAGCTGTCGACGGTTTACAGTAATAATTCTTACATTACAACCACAGCTCAGGGGCTAAAACCATGGATTTTAATCATTTTTTGTGATTCAATTCTTTCGTTAACAAATCAGTCTCTTGCTGCAGGATCACAGACACTTAGTTATGACTCTGTTACAAGTTGTATTACCCTTTCCACCGCTTGAGTGTGGCAAGGAAAACGAGGAAAGTCAGTCGACTGAATTTGGCAACCATGTTCTCTAGCCTTATTAATATACTTTTACAAAGCCTAGTCACTTATGTGTTTTGCCATCAGGGGCTCTGTGATTGTTAAGTCCAACTGATTAATCATATCAATAAAATCTGTAAATTCTGCCTGAAAATTGATTTTGGGGACCACAAATTTTCATACAATATTTACATTTGCCGATATCGCCCTCAGAAGTCTGCCAAGACCGACCTCTCTTTTAAGAGTTTTCTCTCGTCATATAACATACAGAGAAGCATATTTTCAGGATGAGCATGGTAACCATTTCTTTGAATAACTGGATCAATTATTTTGTATGCTTTTCACAAAGGTAAAGTGAGTTTGATCATACTCCATTTATGTTTGGAAAACCATCACTTCCACATGATGGTTTGAGTTTAATATGAAACCAGATGGGTGCATACACCTTCAGGACATACTTTGTTAAGTTTTTAAGGTTGTTGGACGGATTCTCTATTCCAAAATATAACCAAAGCATACGACTTGCTAACGTGAGCCATTATGAACGGGCCAATTTCCGGATTTTCTTAAGGAGGTCTTGAAAACACTTGAGATCACAGTGCACATTGCAAGTAAATATTTTTGTCTTATTTTTTTATTACAAGATCAGGAAATTTGTGTTTTATAGGAGGAAACGTAGCCACTGGAAGATCATTACATTTTTCAAGTTGCTTTCCTATTTCACCTCCATATTCATTGGGGCCTGCTCTTGTTTTCCCATCTAAGATGGCGCAAAGGCAATTCATTGTCATGAAACAAACAAATCAGTGACTATAGTGGCCAAGCAAGTGTTTTTTCCATCAAAGCAAGTACATTATTATTAAATCTTATCTTGTGTTTGTGGCATCCATCACATCATGTTAGGAGTTTGCAGTACCGGCTGCCTTGGATTTTTATTCCATAAGAATGATGTTAAATTTCAAACGTCCGCTTTGCCTTTAATATTGGTCGAAAAATATTTATCCTTATCCAATTCAAAATGAAAGTATAAAACCTAGGCCCCTGTTAAATTATATTCTTTTATTATATTATTGATTGTTTGACTAAAAACAAAAAGGTATTCTGAAAATTTTTTGTTTGAAAATGGACGTATTTCTGCAGTAGTATATAATCTCATAAATCGCTCTATAATTGAGATTTTAATTTTACAGGGCCCTATGTATTAAAATGCTTGTTATAATGACAGAAATATTATTCTTTTTCGACCGATATTAAAGGCATGGCAGATATTTTAACATTTTTCTTATAGGAATAACAATCCAAGGCTGGTACTGCAGACTCTTGAGAGGGTTATATTTAGAAAAATACAATAATTATTTTCCGTGTAATTTGACTCATAACAATTTGATTTAGTTATTAATTGTTTCATTCAAACCGTATTAAAACTATGTATAATTTTAAAGTTAATCTCTTTTAGTTATTCAAGTTGTCAAATATTCTTAAATTTGAATAAAAATACATATTTTCAACAGCTTTGCGGTACCTCTAAATATATTATTAATTTTTAAAAATTCATACAGTGTCTTGTAAAAGGCATTATGCAGTTTTTTATCACTATTACAACTAAAAATCACTGCAAAAATATTTTTTCGGGCTAGAGGAACAGTAATCAAAAATTGTTAAATTTTCATAAAAATACATATTTTAACAGCTTTGCGGCACCTCATAAAATATTCATATTTAAACAAAATTTTAACGGTGTCTTTTCAAAGGCATTAGACAACTTTTAATCACTATTACATTCAAAAATATCATTTTTCATTCCACCCTACTAGGTCAAGCGACAACGGGTGTGGCTACGTTTTGGATAGGTTCCCGACATTACCTATACATTCTCGACATATTGATTACTTTATTTTTACAGTGATTTATCACCTTAATGTTGGTCGTAGATAAAGTAGTGTTTGCTACCATTTTATTCAGTCTTTATACCACTCGTTAGCTATTATTTAGAACACTCGCTTCGGTTGTGTTTTAAATTACATCTCCCTCTTGGCTGCAAGGCCTTCGTAACACAATCGTTTCATAAAATACTATGATGTCACTATTGTATTATGGACTATTTTTAGCGAACGAGTGTTCTAAATATCGCACAAGAGGCTCAAACACTGAATAAATCTATGTACGAATAATATACGTAGGCCTACGATATTATTCGTACGACATAGTTTAAATTTAGTAAATCATTCTAAAAACAAACTAATACATATGTAGACCATTTATAGTTTAGGTCCTCATTCTTTGCCACTTGATATAATCTTCGTTCTTGATCACATTGGAACACATCTCTTTAGGTAGCGAGCATGAAAAACTGAAACATGAACCGCAATTGAATAATCTAAAGCTATTCAAAAATATTCATATCTACAAAATCGAAATGTTAAATACAACTAAAAGACATTCCTATGCTTTGATATTTTACATTAATCAATGACTAACCCTTCTGTACAATTTTCTGAATTATACTGCCAGTAACAGTTTTAAATTATAATTGACTTTTTGTAGTGTATCAAAGTGACACATTTAATATACCATTGAAAACATACTGCACCACATTTGATTGAATATAATAATGTGTAAAATATAATGAATTTTAAGTTACTTTCAAAACGTACAATACTCATACAACGGTAAGAATGGAGGAAGAACAATTGTGAGGTGGAAGGAAGAGAGTCACACAAATCACAAAAACGAAGTAGTTCTGATTAGCAGATAAAAGTTTTGGAAATGATTTCTCCGTGGCCTTTTATCAAAGTTGAGAGGATCTTGTTATAAGTTTGTACAATGCTCCGTGGTCAGCCGCGAACTTCTTACTTTGACCGATTGTACGATAAAGAACAATTTATTGAATAAATACAAAGTAGCATATGTTAAGTACATCAAACTTGTGGCTTGTGCCATAACCACCTTGTGCCTTGTGGCTTGTGTCACCACCAGGTGACAAAGTAGAATTTGTAAAACTTTTTGCCAGCTTTTGTTTTCTCCATATAGTGGGAGTACTCTATCTCGGATTCAAGCGATAATGGTAAGCGTATTTCTAGAACATAGAAGCAAGGCCATGGTTGGTTCCCATTTTAAGGTTGAAAAACAAAAAAAAAAACCCCATTCGTGCATTTACCGGTATACAGGATTAAGTAACTGCAAAAAAAAATTGAGGATGCAATTTTTTCGTATCTTTATACAATTGAGTTATGATTGAAGATATGTTTAAGAGTTTAACTTAAGGGTTGGGGTTGGGGTATGGGTAGGGGGGGTGTTTAGATAATTAATGCGGTGAATTAAAGGTTTAATTTTCAACCATGAAGCTACGGTATCATTAATGTTGCTTAACCCGAATTCCACCACATGAGACTTGAGTATTGAAACATTACGGTAACTAAAAACAACATATTTCAGTTAAAGTTTTTTTTTACCCATCGATACAGCTAGATGGTGTAGAGTTTGATTAAACGCTGAAATGTTGATTGGTCCTTCATGTACATTTGCCTTGATTATACTATTTAAACTAATTACTGAAAATACGAGAATTGTTTATGACCAAGCCAGCGCAGCGTCATATAAAGATTTATCTCATCACAGTAAACAGTTTTCAGCAACTATGAATTATTCATCGTGTTTTCAGAGCCCCATCAAAATCTCCCATCTTCTCTCTTACTCTAGCCCGTTAATACTAGGAGTACGCTTATTCTGCGGGCATGGGGCTGAACCAACGATCACGGATGAGCGGACTACTGGTTTCAACTCTAAATTTAAGTCATTAATAAAGAAATCATAATAAAACGCATGCCAATCTATATATTAATGGGCAATTATGTTTCTTTTCCCCATTTTTTTCTTAGCTTGTGTGCATCGTAATAGAAATTCACGCATTTCGTTAGAAAGGTAAGTTTCCTAGTCATGTAGATGAGCAGAATCCAATTATAATTCACATCAGCATCCGGGTGTACTCTCTACAGTCTTTCAAAGTTTTAATAGTAATCTCATGGAAGAAGGGTAAATTAATTAAGACAGAGGTTTTAATAATAAATTATAGAAAAACAATAGGAACAGAATAGATGTTTCAGTCTTTAAATATATATATTTTTTAACAAATTGGGTCCAGATCAATTGAAATATTGGTCGAATTATAATTAGTAGGCGATCCCTAGTAATGTGTTAAGGTGCCTAAATAAATGCATACACGATTATTATTTATATCCAAGATTACTTAATGTAAGGCTTTTTTAATATTCTTGGTCCATAAAAAATACGGTATGGATTCCTATATTTGTCGGTTATTTTTGACATATTTGAGAAATAACAAATTGTATTTAGTGTAGTATCACTGTGGATAGGGAATAGTTTTTAAAATCCTTACTCTATGCCTGACGCACAGACGTTGGTTAGAAACTAACATCTCAGGCACCACTAAATCAGTCTCCAATGCATTTCTTAGAGGGTATTTCATTGCGGCTCATTATTCTATTAATGCTCAGAAAGACTTCAACAACACAAACACACTTACAAATTATGAATAAAATCTACCTCGAAAGTTTGAAGTCGATCCAAAACTTCCTTCGGAAGTTACCGTCTGACATTGAATTAATGTTTAATCAATATAGTGAGTCACCAACACTCATGTGTGAGGATGCCAATCCTATTCGATCAGTTCATCCAATTATAATATATTTTTAGTACCAATCACAACTCCAATTCTGTGCATAACAAAAGTCATTGAGTTACTGGATTAATGTTTAACCGTCATGGGAAATGATTTTTTTACACTTTCGCTAATTGAGTTTACCAGAAAGTTTAACAAAACCCCAGTTTATTCTAATTTTAAAAAAACTTACACTGCATGGAACATTAAAAACAAGCCTTAGTATATAACCAACACAAGGTGAGTTTTTCTAGACCTCCTCCTTCTCTCTCATATTTCTACCAAGTTTAATAAAACAGTAATAAATTTATCTAAATTTCTGTTGTTTCTTCTTGTAATTAGTAAAAAGCATTAAAAGATGTTTCTAATCTTTTACTGTAACAATATTACTCTCGCTACCTGAATAGTTTGTTCAAAAAATGCAAACCAGAAATACTTTATAGCGAAATTGATCAATTATACTAAGTTTATATACTTAATATACAGTATCAATCGATGATCTTTTATACATGTCAACTTAATAATAAGAGATTTTTTTATTAATTGCGGTTATCAAACGCAATACCACTATTATAACTACTAAATTAATGTATGCTACTACAATTACATGTTTTTGAAAAAAATTTAAAGCAAATCCATTCCATTTTTTTGTGATTTTTCTTTCCTAAACTTTTTTACTATTCACCATTTTAATTTCGCTATGTTAAAGAAACTTTTTTTAATTAATGTATTTTTTATTTATTCGTTGTAAAATACTTTTTATCCGTGTTTCAACATCGATGTCACAAATGTACGCCTATGTCTGTTGTTTTACAGCAGCTAATTTCAGAATGAAGCTGTTTTAGATTTCTTTGTTGCAGATGGATCACGCAAAGTGTGGAGTATTCACACTGAACAAAACTGGTTTTTTTATATTACTATTGAAAGCTTTGTATTTTTTAAGATACCGCAATTACTATGTTATTCCATAATTCTCCATCATACATTGGTCAAAATACACACTTATGGTCTCCAAATCTGCCAAGAGACAAACACTATGACAAAATCATATCCGAATCCATTCAACAATCGTTTCGAATTTCCATACAAAAGAATAAATTTATCAAAATATCTAGAGGCTTTGGTGTAAATTTAACACACAAACTTAATTTTCCTTAACTTAATTAATCAACTTGATTTTCCTTTAATAATGAAATCCAAAATTGTAATAATTAATGTAAAATTTATTTTTACTAATTGCAGTATTTATTAATTATTGGTATTTTCTTTAATGGACTATTGTTAGTCTAATAAATCATTATATATTTATTTTTATGGTGACTGGAACAATTAAATGTTGACGTCAAGTGCATTTAAAAGAATTTAAAAAACTAGAAATAATCAAGTCCTATAAATTGAGAGTGAACGTCCTATCTCGACCAAAGGTGGTAAAAGTTCCTCTTATGGCCGTTAGGTGTGCTACATTACATCTTCTTACCGACAGTCGCGCGATTAGTTGTACTGTAACACCACAACCAAACACAAATAACCAACCACTTTAGAAATAAGTCTGCATTTTGGAGTTATATTTTAATGGAAATCTCATTTCCTGTTTTTTGATTTTGTTAACATATAATTTGAAGGATTTATCAACTATGTTAAAACCATAATTTTTTTGTTCTTGTTAATACAATAAAGAGCTTCAATTAAAAGATAAAATGTCATGAAATGAGATCATGACATGAAATGTCACAAAATCTGAATCTACACCAAATGTAAGCCGTACCAAGTGATACGTGAGAAGTAATAGAAAGAGGTAACAATAGCAGAGAACTTATAGAGAGAAGTAACAAGAGAAGAGAAGTAACAGAGAGAAGTGACAAGAGCAGAGAAGTAACAGAAAAAAGTGACAAAGGCAGAAAAAAACAGAGGGAATTGTCAAGATCAGAGAAGTAATAAAAGTAGATAAGTAACAGAGAAAAATAACAAGAGCAGAGAATTAATAGAGAGAAGTAACAATAGCAGAGACGTAACAGAGAGAAGTGTCAAGAGCAGAAGTAATATAAGTAGATAAGTAACAGAGAAAAATAACAAGAGCAAAGAATTAATAGATAGAAGTAACAAGAGCAAGAGCATAGCAGTAATAGAGAGAAGTAACAGGAGCAACGAAGTAACACATTAACGTCATTTGTTATAAGTTTACCATCAAATACTCTAATTACCATACTAACATGCCTCTTTTTCAAATACTGGTTGTCAAAATCGCAACTGTTTTATGATTTAAATGTTAACTAACCAATGTTATAATCATATTAGCTGCTACCCCTGCTTCACCAGGAAGTTTAAGTAGAAAAATATTTCAGATAATAATAGGGCAAGCTCGTTTGCTCCGCTCATTCACCCCGGAATGAGCTCTTTGCTACCCTTACACGCATTTAAGTACAGTAAAACCATGACTAAATTATTCCATGGCAAAACTTAGTGTTACGAGTGCTAATTACTGTTGTATATTTGTTAAATTAATAACACCTGCAAAAATATATATTTAAGCTTGTTAAGTAATAATCTGCCTTATAACTTTGTCCTTAAGTGCAACAAGGAGTTTTCATAGCCAGTGAGCTAAGAGTACTGATTTATTTTAAAAACTAATTTTCCTATGTTAAAATGCGATATTTTTACTAGTTTCTGATAACTTCTAGTCGTTTATATTTAGTATTTTTCGTGCAATTAAATTGCATATTTAACCTCAAACAGAAATCAATTCAAATCGTTGGGATATGATACTAGTATAGGATAGGATAATATTAGTGGGATTGTTTAGAGTGATAATAATGAACTTTGTAACAGTTTATAACCTAGTAGTCAAAATTTTGTTTTTGTTATAGAAATTGTGTGTTTGGAGCTCATAAAAAGGTAATAACCTCATTATGTGAAAACCCTCACTTCTTGGATTGTACCAATGTTCACAGTTTTTATATCGTCTGACAGGACAATATTATACTATTAGGCAGTGCAGCGAGATGCATTTTTCCACTTATTGTACCTTTAAAAAAACTACTATATCGACAAAAAATGAAATAATATAATACCAAGTTGGGTAAGATATAATATACCCAACTGCCACAGTAAGAATGGTTTAGACTTCTATCCGTCAAAACGTTCTACATTGTAACTTAATTTACAAATTTTTCTTTCCAGTTTTTAATTGCCTCTGTATTTCACGTAAAGTGGTTGGACTGCACAATATAGTACAGTTATAAGCACCGTTGGAGAGGAAGGCAAACTTCCCGAGAGTTTATTGTACCCTCGAAAGTGCAATTAAGGACTATTTGAATTTTTCCTCGATATTGTGGAGATATCTATAAGTTTTACGATGGAAAAATTTTTAAAGAGAATTGAATGGGTACTGCTACTGTATACAAATCTAGCTTTCGATCAGACTTTGAGTCTTTTAAGTTTTTAAAACTCAAAATATTTTTGCATTTCTTGTAGTTAATGGAGATTTAATCAAGGGAGTTTTAAATCTATTTAAATCAAAGTTTGCAAAACACCAGTTGCTATTTTACAAAACGTCTTACCAAACCAAACCAATTCGAATGTATCTCTTCCTATTTAAACTTTTTATCACATTTTTACTACAGCCTACCTAGCAAAAACAACTATTACTAGCTTAAAATCGAATTTTAGATTTATTTAATAAGTAATAATGATGAAATCAAGAGGATTGACCCAACTCTTGCTTTTTTATCCATCTCGAGAGACCGTACACCTCAGGAACTTGATTATCTCAACAGACTACGTGATAAACTGAAGAGCCGAATCGATAACGGTGAAAAGGATCTGACCATTAAGTACTCAAATGGAATTCCATCCATAGTGAACGTAAACTCCTCTTCAAAAAACGACCAAAGTGTCTTAGGCCTTCAACACTTCGTATGGCCCCAGAATGTGAATGGGCTTAGGAGTAAACTCAATGAACTAAAGCTGGCTGTGGCGATTAACGATTTTGATGTTATTGCTCCTGTGGAAACCAACTTAATAAATGAAATTGATGATGCTGAACTTGGCTTGGCCAACTGTAATGTATACAGACGTGACCCTTCACCATCTAAGTCTTCCAAGCTCTGAGGTGGTGGAGTGCTACTGGCCATCACATCCAACCTTAGGTCCAGGTTGCTTTTGTCGGTTGACTCCTCTGTTGAAAACGTCTTTGTCTCTCTAATTACTTCATCACATCGTGATGTTTTCATGGCTCGTGTCTCTCTGCCTCCCCATAAGCCTGCCAACCAATATGCCGAATTTGCTACTTTTGTTAAAGAGCTACTGCTAGAAACTAATGCCAGTAACGAGCAAATCCTCCTCTTGTGTGATTTTAATCTCCCAAATTTGAACTGGTCAAGCACGTCTTACGGTTTTTATGCGGTTGCACAGCCCATTCTGAGTCTATTTCACCTAACTCAGGTAAATGATATTAGGAATGATAGGAATGTACTTCTGGATCTAGTACTTACATCTGATACAGGCACATTAGTTCGAAGGTCAATCGATCCATTACTTCCAATCGAATCCCACCACCCAGCCCTCGAAATTGACCTATCGCTCGACAGTTCAACTGATAACATCCAGACTCCAACCGCTGTTTTTTACTTCAAACGCTGTGACTTGAGAGAGATATTCGACTACGTACATCCAAACTTGGAACTTGGAACTATCCATCTGGTGCTGATGGGGATGAAGCAACATTTATAAAATTCTGTGATTCTCTGAGTAATGTAATCAGGCATTTTTCACCCAGTAAGCAGATTGGAAGACGTCTCTACCCCCCTTGGTTTTCAAAAGATTTGAAAGTTCTTGTGGCTTACAAAAAGTGTCTTCATAGACAATTCAAACAAGCTCATAGTACTTCAGATCACATTCGTCATCGAGACTGCAACCTGCTAACAATATATGATGAATTCAGAAGAGTCAGAGCTCAATGTAAAACCCTCTCTACCATCTGTTATGTAAATTACTTACAGGCTACGGAGAACTCTATTCAAACCAACGTTAAGGCTTTCTGGGGGCACATCAAGAACACAAAGGGCGTTAAATCTGAGGTTGGAGTGATCTGCATAAACGGAGTCACTGTTACCGGGAATGATGACATGAGTGAACTTTTCGCTGAATACTGCTCTTCCATCTACCGTCTTCCCAATCATGATCCTCCCGACTATCGCACCGAATCATCGCTGCATCTCTCTTCTATAATGTTCTCATGTAAGGAGGTTGAGACTGCTTTAGCTAACTTGGACATACTCAAAGGAATTGGCCCTGATGGAATACCTCCGTCTGTTCTGCAACACTGTGGCTGCATTCTTGCACCCCATTTAACTTGCTTTTTCAACTGCATGCTAACTTCACGGTGTTTTCCTAGAAATCTGAAATATAGTTTCATAACACCCATACCTAAGGCCGGCGACCCTACGAATGTCAAGAATTACAGGCCCATTGCGGTCCAGTCAGCCCTCGCCAAAGTACGAGTTACTGGTCCTAAGCATTCTGTCCTTTGCAGTCAAGAGCTTTCTTTCTCCTGCACAGAATGGCTTTGTGAAGGGGAGATCAGTCACATCAAACCTCCTTCTATTTCAAGATGATATTGTCTCCTCTTTCGGAAAGGGTCGCCAGGTCGACTGCATTTATCTGGATCTGTCAAAGGCTTTTGACAAGATTAGTCATAGCCACCTGATTGCCAAACTCGAGGCCTTGGGGATATCAGATTCTCTGTTTACTGGCTCAGAAGCTACTTGGTTGAACGCTCTCTGCTCGTGAGATTCAAGGGTCAGGTGTCTGCGCCTTTCACTCCACTGTTTGGCGTCCCACAGAGCTCCTGGCTTAGTCCTATCCTCTTCTCTCTTAATGAATGACCTCCAAGATGTTATCACAAGCTCAAATTTGCTAATGTTTGCAGATGATGCCAAAGTATACAAGGATATATCGTCAGAAATGGATTGCCAGTCATTGCAAAGCGATCTCAACAGTGTTATTAGGTGGTGTCTCTTAAACGATATGGACTTGAACATCTTGAAATGCTCCGCTATTACTTTTAATAGATGCATGAATCCCATTCATTTTGAATACACCATCGAGGGATCTGTCTTGAAGCGTTCCGACACGGTGAAGGATCTTGGAGTGCTGATTTCCTCTACCTTAAACCCTTAGGCCCATATCTCAGAAATTTGCAGACGAGCCCACAGTGTCGTGGGTTTCATCCTGAGAACATCCAAGGATGGGTTTTCACCATGGACGCTGCGCATTTTGTTTGTTCAACTTGTACGCCCCATCCTTGAATACTGTTCACCAGTTGGTCGCCTCATCAAATTGGCCATTCTGCGCAACTGGAACACCTTCAAATTAGAATCATCAGATTTGTTGGTTTGAAGTTAGGTTATGCCTACAGGGAGGTGCCTGTTTAGGAGCTTCGCAGTCACCTTGAACTTCCCTTCCTCTCATCTAGGAGGGTGATAACTGATGTGGTCATGCTCAAAAGATAACTCTACTCCTGACTGCCCTGACATATTGGCTCGTCTGAACCTATGCTGTCTTCGACCGACTAGAACTCCTCGTCTGTTCCATCGAGAATTCCAAGCAAGGCAATACACCTTCAATAGCCTAGTCAATAGATTTTACCGCTTGGGTTACAGTCTCCCATCAGAGTTTGATATTTTCCACGTGACCGATGGCCAGTTTAAGAGACGACTCCGCCAAGTGCCGTAATGTCTTTGCCGGCTGATCTGCATGAACATGTTTGCTACTTCCAATGTTAAGTGTTTTTTTTTTTCAAATGTTGCAACTGTTATTACTGTTTATGTTTTCTGGCATGCTTGTAGTATTTATAAGTACTTATTTGCACATTTTTTCACTTTTCCATACATATAAAATTGCACAGCGCATGTATAGCCTGATCGATTTATTGTCTTTGTTTAATGTTATTTCCAAATGTTTGCATGTGTAATCTGGTTTGATAAGCTTTTGCTAGGCGTGTATGTAGTTTTAAGTAGTTTATTTAAACTGTTGTTATGTACATAATAATTATTTTTCAATTGCTTACACTTGTATGATTTGCATGTCAGGTAATCATTTTTGAACGGAATGAGCGAAACGAGCGAAGCTCCTATACTACACTCTGGCTTTTTGCTTATACTACACTCACAAAATTTTGCTCGGTCATAGTAACCATCCATGGGAAGGTATAAATCTGAAATGGTTCAAATTGGACATAAGGGTTCTGCCCTACGGCCCTTTAAAGTTACCATGTTATTTTATTAGGAGAAATATTTTATTTGGTTTGTTTACTGTGTTTTGATTATACAGCTGTTATAAGGATCAAATTTAACTGCAGACTGTTACTATCAGCTGTTTGTGAGTACAGTAGTTTTATGTGAAATTGTTGTTTTGTTTATTTTAGTGGTTTGTTTAAGTGAATGAAATGCAAATTTACGGAGAGGAGGTGTAAATCTTGAACGACGCACCATTTAATATCTTGTAAACATATAATATCCCGTCGCAGCAAACCTGCGTAATCAAAAATTATTAGAGTATTGCAAACTTATGGCGAGTAAGCGCAGTGAACAACCTAAATCTGGTGACAAGTGTGTGCAGCGAATGAGCCAACCCAAAAGATGAGTGAGGGCAGCGAACGAACTAAATTGACGGCGAGTGAGAGTAGCGAACGAGCTAACCCAAATGGCGAGTGAGCGCAGCGAACGAGCTAAACCCTGACGGCGAGTGAGCGTAGCGAACGATCTCACTTTAATTAAGTATAAAACATTTGCTATTATTGATTTAAAAAATAGTCGCTCCGCTCAATATTGCAAGCAGACAACTGCATTGTCATCTTGAATGAATTGCATTCATACCTTTCCTTGTAAAAAAGGTGTTCATCATATGTATGAAATAAATAAACATAACCTCAAACGCCGGTTGAGGCCAGACGACAGGACAGTTGTTCTTCCTCCTCCAAGCTACGTCACAAAAACAGACGTTACGATGTGATCCCTGGTTTTTTTTTTTTAGTGAAGTTGATCCTGTTATCTTGCAACCAAATGTGGTGATAACTGAAGTAGTGTCCAGCTGGCGCCTTTGTCAGGATTCAACGAGAAATTGGGGGGAGAAAATGAGCCGGCTCTCACTCTCGTTCCATCCACACCGTGCTAATCACTTTTGCTTATATCTTTGGCTCATTGAGTGTTATATGTTTTAAGTTTAGTGCGCAGTATCGGAGTGGTGCTTTCGTTTTTAGTTAAGTGGATCGGTGTTAATTTTAACCGATTGATTTCGTTCCTGCCTTCAGATATTAGTTAAGTTAATGGTAATATTTTAAAATATGATTTGGAGACGTTTATTGTTCTTTCGTAACAGGCTAGGGTTGAGTCGTCCCCCAACAATGAGAATATCTCGGCAATAAATGTCTGACATTTCATTGGTAATTTAAACAAGCTAGTTAAATACATTATTCAGTTTAAAGTTCCTCGTTACAATAGTTTAATTATCGACATTTATTTAGTTTCCTACGTATTATTTCCTTAACCACGACCGGTTCGCACAGGTTTGGTGAAAACATGTAGTAACCAGTAAGGTGACTTGTAACCTACTCTGGCACAGTTCTATATTTTACCTTTTATTTCTAAATTCTATTAGACTAGCCTATTTTCTGAAACATGGTCCCGGGCTTAGGTCTTATGCCATATGGCTACTACCGTAATAGCGTATTCCCCAGGGAAATTCGCTTAAAGGAACTTGAAATTCAAACTTTTTCAGGAATTTAACATGTGCCTGTAAAACTTCAATGAAATCAATCTCAAAGCCAATTCATCAAAGGAAAATTTCATAAATTTTCGTCTTCGACCCACTGAACCCGAATATTGATACAACCTGAGGTCATGCTGGATGAAAAATCTATTGGGGAGGTCTACTCCACAAAGTTCCTTGGAATTTACCTCGATCGCGGGCTGACAAGGAACACCCATATTGAATCTGTTTGCACAAGATTGTCATCTGGGATTTTTTTGAGAAATTTGTCCAAATACTGTCCAAAACCAGTTCTATTGACTGAATATTACGGACTTATTTACTCCCATCTTTCTTATGAAGTAGCACTTTGGGAAACAAGCTCAAAAACTGAGTTTACAAAATTAACTCAGACTAAAGAAAAAGGCAGTCCGAATAATTTCAAAATTAAAAAAAGAGAGTCGTGCAGACCAGCGTTCGAAGAGCTGCAACTGTTGACATTAACCTGTCTCTTCATCCTGAAAACAGTAACATGCTGTACCGTATGTAAAAATGTGCCCTATCGCAGGGCCGATACATCCATGCTCACAACACTAGAGGCAGGTATAACCTCCGAAGTGGACGTCACATAACGGAAGTGTTCGAATACTTGCCTTAACGTGCCAACGTCCAGTTAACCAACAAGTTGCCGGGCTCTTTAAAAAACGTACTAATGCCCAAGGGTTTTCACCTAAAAGGCTTTCTTACCTCATGGACGTTCTACGATGTGGGCGAGTTCTTGGCTCATGACTGCTGGGAGCCATAAACTTGACCAAAAATTAAAGCCCGGTGCCTGAGAGGGTTTTAAATAATTTTTTAATGAATGGAAATTGTATGAATGTATCTCTGTATGCCTCTGTACAACAATAGCTCGAGTGAGAAAACGTTCCTACAGGTTCAGGCCGTATCGACGTTGCCAGTTCGAAGGTCATGGCACCTTGACCTGTTCAACGCTTCGAAGGAAGCCCACGGACGGAGACTATAAGTGAAGTAAGTAAGTATACAATTACATCTGGATCGGTAACTGAGATGGTGGGATAGTGCTAAAAACGAGCCTTTTTCCCCACCACTAGTTTGGGTAACCGCCACCGCCGCGCCGCACCATGTCAGCTGGCATCGTTATTATTGACGAGTCTGGTTTGTTTACATACTTTTTGTATTTCAGCTGAAATCTATACTTATTTAATACTTTAGGGGTTTTTTGTGTTGAGAACTCCTCCTACAATTTTCAACCTATATTCAAGTTTTTTTCGTTGGATAGGGCTTGGTCTGTAGTTATTTCCGACAAAAATTGATGAAAATCGGACATAAAATAAGGACGCTATACACAAAGTAAATTTGAAATTTTCCCATTAAAATAACACTGGGCTTGAATTGAACATTTTAAACATTTTATACAGCTGTAAATACGTGATACTTACTTACTTGATACTTGTTCTCTTATTCTTTGACCAGCAATTGCTGGATAGAATGCGTCAGTAAAACAAAAACACAATACTAATTTTCACACAACATAATCATAAAACGACCTAAAAAAAACGACTGGCGGACGTGACTTTGGCTTAATTTGAAAAGAGCGGGTGGTTCAGCTCGTCAAGTCTAGGCCTCATGACCAGTCTGTCATGGATCACTGTCTTGAATCTGGTCAAACTTAGTTCTCTTACAGCTTGAGGTAGGGTGTTGAAGATCCCAATGGCATGACGCGGGTAGCTGTTAAGGGAGCGGCTAAGGCGGCAACGCGGCATGTCAATGTTGTTAGCTCTGCGTGTGTTGTACGCATGATGGTCTGCTCGTAGCATAAAGCTTTCAATGTTTTCCTTCAGCAGCACCAGTGAGTTGTAGACGTACTGGCTGTAAATTGTAAGGACTCCTAGCTCCATAAAGATGGGTCGGCAGTGTTCTAATTGGCCAGAAGAGGTAATTATTCTTAGCGCCCTTTTTTGAAGGAGAAGCACGTCATGAGCAGTAGCATTCGAGTGACCCCAGAGCACAAGGCCATACATCACATGGCTGTGAAATAAGGAATGATACACCATCAACAGATGGGGCTGAGTGATGAGGGGTCTTAACTTACGCAGCAGGCACAGTACTCTAGAGAGCTTAACACATACCTGACTAATATGGTGGTCCCAGTTTAGCCTTTCGTCAAGCCAAAAACCAAGAAGTTTGACTGGGTTCCCAAAAGCTGCAGCAGGTTTCAGTGTACACACTAGGTTTTGTGTTTTCTCCTCATTAATTAGGAGCCTGTTGCCCGCGAACCAACCTTTGGCCAGCTGTAGAAGGCAGTCCGCATCACGTTGCAGTTCAGCCAAGTCCTTCCCCTTCGAGAGCAGAGTGGTGTCGTCTGCAAACAATAATGTGTGGCCATTTAATGATAGATCATTTATCATAATGGTGAATAATAAAGGGCCAAGGACCGAGCCTTGCGGCACGCCGTGAGGGACATCCCTTACCCCAGAGGTGGCACCTCCTATAGAAACAACCTGTTTCCTGTCCATTAGGTAACTCACTCCCGAGTCCAGTACTACCCCCCCCCCCCTATTATCCCGTACTTCCTCAGCTTCCCAGCAAGAATGTTGTGAGGAACTATGTCAAACGCCTTGCTGAGGTCGCAGAGGCTAAGCTGGACTGATTTTTGTTCCTCGAATGCATCACCGATGATACTGACAAGGCTAAGGAGCGCTGAGGTGGTCGAGCGTCCGATCCTAAAACCGTGCCGGGCATCAATGAGTAATCTGTTTTGCTCAAGGTAGGTCATTAGCTGCATTTTCATGACTGTTTCTAAGATCTTAGAAAAGACCGGTAAGATCGAAATCGGTCGATAGTTAGACAAAATTGAAGGATCACCTTTCTTAAAAATAGCAGTTGTGTGGTATTTTGTGATTAATTAATTCACAATATTGGATTGGTCGGATGTCGTTGATTAAGAATTAAGTGTTACTTTTGTATTGTTTCAAGATAAATTGCTCGATTTCAAGCAACAAGTAGACTAGTCGTTATTATTGGTGGATCGACTCCGATTAACCCCAACTAGTGGTAGGGGTAATGGCTCGTTGTTGCAACATTGTGTTACCGATCCAGATGTAACTGTTTGTATCAATGGTGCTTTCAGGGGCCGGAGCAGATACATTACTCTGCTAAGTTTACAACAAATAGCGTCAACAATATTATTCCAATCTATCTGAGGGTCAAGTGTGAAGCCCAGCAGCGTAGCAGAAGTGTCAATCTCCCTGATTTCTCTAGCGAGGCTGAAAGTGATTGAGTCTTGGCCTCATTCATCTATATAACCAGCTGGCTATACATATATGTATAGATGTATTCATCTATATAACCAGTCCACTAAAAGAAATATAGTGAGCTTCAGCTTGGAAAGGCATTGGTCAAAGGCTGATAAGAATGTGTATATAACCAGAGTAGAGTTTATTTCTCTTTTGCTTGAATATGTAGTTTTTATCTCTTTGTATTTACTGGCATTGAATTAGGTGGTAGGTGTACTGTTTTGGTGGTCTTTGATCTTGGCCACGGAAATATGGTTATTCTGTGTTATTTGTGTATATTATATTTCGCGAACATGGACTAAATTTTTAAGAGAATGAATCATATTTACTTAGGCTTAACGTTCAGTTTAATTTGTTTGTTCATAGCGTATTTCATTTTATCCAAGGTTATCTTAGTGACAGTGCTTTGTGTGATTTTGGCGGGTTTGTACTTCAAGGATGACTTCAGTCTTTTCCGTTACATAGCAGCTCGTGTGACCTCGTTTTATTCGTGGATTCTTGACTTATATTCATATGTTCAAAATATGTATCACCAGAGCAACAGTACAAATTTTCCAATTCGTAAAATTGCCGAAAATAACGGGTCTTTGTCCAGAAAATTTGATAAATTACAACCTAGCTCTTCATATAACCTCAGCACTTCGTATGCCATGGATAATCAATCAATTTCTGGTTTATGGGGTTCTGGTTCCAAGTACTCATCACCACTGAATAACTTCTCTAGTAATAGGACACAGTCAACTTTACAAGAAATGTCAAAACTCAAGATAGGCCTAAATCATCGATTGCGAGGGGAAACTTCAAGTGAAGAGCGAAACTCAAAATCTTACAACTCCACAATTAGTTCACCGATGAAAATAACTTATTCAGGTTACTCAAGGAGTCCAGACGTATCAAGAAGTGGGCTTTCACCCTCTCCTGGTTCTCTACATCGCACACCAAATATTGAAAATAAACCTCCTTTGAATGCAAAGTAAGTGGCCAAAAAAGACCTTGCAGGTAAATAAGTTAGTGTAAGCTTGGTAACTGTAGGCATACTTCAAATTTTTGCCAGTTTAGGTAGGCCCATTGCTCATTTAAAAAAATGCAGACTAGGAGTTAATAAATTTAGCTTGAAACTGTGTAGGGGTAAGCTTAGGCCTATTAATTTACAAGCTCTAGTTAAGCTTAGAGAAAGGCATATTCAACATACTAGGCTAGGGAGGCCGCATGACAAAACCGTCAGCCGACCATACCTTTAATGAGTCAATAAAATAGGAAAAAATTTAGTCAAACCACACTTAGGCCTAATGCTATGAAACCCTAACTAGGCTAACCCAAGCTAGTTAGCATAATACGGTAGGCCTAAGCCCTAACCACCAGGGTGTTTAGTGGTCAATGAAGTCACCGTAAATCATTTAATTTTATTTTTTACCTT